>JAUPFT010000021.1:9487116-9749616 GCA_036936625.1 Parnassius smintheus behrii | reverse complement strand
GTAAGTACCAAGTTAATCACCCCGTAAAATAAAAAAAATATACAAACTGTAACACCCTATTTCACCGTACCAATGATAGAATTTTCCTAACTATTTTCTTAGTGCTTGTCTACATCATAAAAACTCAAATTTGAGGTTTCTACGTCAATCAAGTAAATGTGTCATTCGTAAATAAAGTGTTAGATAAACAATGAACGGTGACAACTGTCGGTATATGGCAAAATTAAATAAACAAATTACATTCTAATCTAATTGTTTTAACTATGTTCAATATAAATTAAATTTCATAAACGATATTAGCAAACTAAATAAAAATAATTCTTTTATCAAAATAAGGATTGTGTCTGATAACTAAATTTAAAATTAGAATAAATAAGAAGATCTCCGAGAAGAAGAATAAGAAGAGACAACTGCGTTAGGACAGCGCGTTGAATTTTTTTTCTCGCTCCAAGAAATATGATAATGCCTATACCCTGCCGAGAGCCATAATATATAGGCTGTATATAATATGTCGTAATCGGATAAAGTGATTCACTAAAAAACTTTAGCGTTAAACGCTATATATATCACAACTCGATTATAATAAAACCATGCTTTAATCATATCCCAGTCCCATGAATCATATATTATGAACATTTCGATTGTTAAAGTATTATGTCTTTTTTAATTTGGGTTATAAGGAATTAAAATACCTAAAGCGCCATCTAGGAAAGAATAATAATTTATTTATTATTACAGTAAAATAAAAACTATGGTACCTACTTAGAAAGAATGGGTAGGGATAATATAAAACCAACTCAAAATCGGATAATATACATAATATTTCAAACCCACGACAATATAAATTTTGACTACTTTTGTAGCTGCAAAAGGGAAGTATATGCATAGATAGCGTGATGAATTATAACTATTCCAACGGGTTCATCTCCACGTAATCCTATACTATTAAACGAGCAATTCTTGTATATATATAAACGGGATCTCGGAAACGGCTCCAACGATTTTCATAAAATTTAGTGTCCAGGCAGTTTCGGGGATAAAAAAACGATCCAGCTAGGACTTATTTTTAGAAAATGTCTTTTTGTCCGTGTTTTTAGGCAATGAAAAACTGCTACAATATCGTTAGAATAAGAAGGTAAATAAACGAGCAATTCTTATATATATATATATATATATATATATATATATAATCATCGAGATCTCGGAAACGGCTCCAACGATTTTCATAAAATTTAGTGTCCAGGCAGTTTCGGGGATAAAAAAACGATCTAGCTAGGACTTATTTTTAGAAAATGTCATTTTGACCGTGTTTTTAGGCAATGAAAAACTGCTACAATATCGTTAGAATAAGAAGGTAAATTCTGACAAATTGTTAATGATTATATATAGCTTAATCGGTATAATGGGCGTTCACGGAATCCCCGGTTCGAGCCCAGACCGACCGACCGACTTTTTTTAAATTGCTTTTTGAGGTTCCTTTCTTTTTTGAGAAAATCTATATTTTTCGAGCCCTTTTTTTAGTATTTTTTAAAAACACGAAAATTTAAATTAAAATAATTGCACTCATGATTTTTTATTCAAATAACCAGTTCCGTTTTTTCTGTTATGTCGCTAAGATCAAAAAATATTATTTATATTTCATCAGTATGTAATTTGTATCTAAATATAATTTCCAAAACACACGAGTTAAAAAAATCGAGCGAAAAATACCGAGCAAAGCTCGGTCAACCGGGTACTACAATAGTGAAAGTCCCATCCACCTACGTTTCTAGTTATTGTGTAATGCGTGTCCAGACAGACAAACAGACAGCGTTCCTAAAAATTTTTGTTTTGGCATCTGCATCGATCATAGATTGTACCTCAATTGAAATTTAAAAAAATATTCAATGTACAGAACTCTTAGTCCAGTGTTTTATTATAGTATAGATAGATAGATGTTTCATTGTATAAGTGATGATTACCTATAAGTGATTGTGCATTATGTGCTATATACTAAGCTGTAGTAAATAAGAGTTTTATCGGTGTATCAATCGTTGGAAACCAAATTAAATTAAAAAAAAAACTGCGGCCACTATGCCTGCTAAACGTTATTATAACAAATCCTTCCTGCCTGTGCATTCGTCCATGTCCAGCCTTGACGTGATATAAAACGAAAACGCAGCGCGTTGGATTATTTATTGCTCCAAAACTTATTCTTGATTCAGATAAGACATTATATGTATCACTTGTACAAATTATATAAAATGCACATTTTTATTGGATGCCCGTTTAACCAAAACAGCACCTATTATATTTGTGTTCATATATACAGTTAATAATTTTTTTACTTCGTCAACATACAAAACCTCCAGTTATTATGTATCGAAAGGCACCAACATTCGTGATTTCCATTGCGTGCCCTGTCACGCTATTTATGATTGTGATAAATATTAAAATATTGTTAGTTATATCGTACGCTTTATGATACTCGACTTACATAGTATAATGTACTTTCAGATCAGTTGTATTTAATACTGCAATACCATCTATTATTTAATTGAACATTAAAGGATAGAATAGAATAAAATATTACTGAGTATTTTTAATCAACATATATTATTGCTTAAAGTTAAAATGTTAAAGTTACAGCCTATATACGTTCCACTGCTGAACACAGGTCTTCTGAGAGTGTTTTATGGAAAGAAATTGCCTGCCAACTTCAAATGTCTTCGAAATATTTTTTTTATTTCTCAGACATACTGGTTTGAGATGTTTTTCTTCACTGCCGAATACGTGGTATATCAGCACTTACTATTGCAGTTAACAATTTCGTTGGTGTCAGCGGGAATCAAACACGCTTTGCTCGCGTACTGAGAAATTTACAGCGAGCGCTAACCATCTGAGCGACCACGACTACTTTTGCTTATTACTTTTTGATTATTGCTTGTTACTTTCTGATTATTGCTTATTACTTTTTAATTATTACTTATTTATTTTTAAGATAATTGATAGAATCAGGGGTTACTTTGCAGAAATCCATTATAATAAATGATATTAATAGTTATTTTGCAACCATCTGCTAAATTAAACAAAATGATGCGTGTTACCTAGTTTGAAGAGCACCTCTCGCTCTCCCTCAATTACGTGCACTAATCCCGTCAACACCAATCCCAGCACCACTACTCCCAACACCACAGTTTTAGGAAAGACACACCATCGACGATAATGCGACACGTGTTTCGCCTCTACACGAGGCATCTTCAGTCGATGTTGACTCTACGGCGGCTGACCGCTAAGTCTTAGCTAAAACTTAGCGGGAGGTGCTCTTCAAACTAGGTAAGACACATAATTTTGTTTAATTCAGCGGGTGGTTGCATAATAGCTATTAATATCATTTATTATTTCCTTTTAGTTATTGCTTATTACTTTTTTAATTTCACCGGGTAGTGGCAGACACCGTGTAGTGGCGTTGTATATGCTACCCTATATAGTCCGATGGGTGTCTTAAGAGGCAACAGTGGGAAACCAACCATGGTATGGGCAGCAGCGTCTTCGCATGCATAACTTAAAAATTGCTGTTGTTATAAACCCACCTGCTAAACTTGGCAATTATGGCATATATCAGGCACTCTATTGGGTAGGTCTAATATGTTTAACAGTGGACTTTTGATAACCTGTAACGATCAAGTCACGGTGACGGTCAAGTAAATTATTTACGAGTATATACCACTGGTTTATAAAACACACCTACCCACAAGAAAAACAGCATAAGAACCAGTGGTATTAAGAGATTGTAACATTAGTACGCTTGTTGTGAGTACCTTTTTTTAATATAGAAGAGGGGGCAAACGAGCATGCGGCTCACCTGATGTTAAGTGACTACCGCCGCCCATGATCAACCGCAACACTAGGGGAATTGCAGGTGCGTTGCCGGCTCTTTAGAAAGGAGTAAGCTCTTTTCTTGAAGGTCACCAGGTCGTATCGGTCCGGAAAAATCACTGGTGGTAAACTATTCCACAGAGAGGTTGTACGCGGAAGAAAACTCCTCTTGAAACGTACAGTGGTGGACCGCCAAGCTTCCAGATGGTGTGGATGGTATCGGGACGTTTGCCGCGTAGTGCGTTCACGAAATTTGGCGGCTGCGATTAATCCGAACAATTCCTCAGAGCACTCCCCATGGTATATGCGAAAGAAAATGCAAAGAGATGTAACATCTCTTCGCAGCGCCAGTGAATCGAGCCGATCGGAAAGCACTCAGTCTTCGACGATTCGAGCCGCTCTGCGCTGGATGCGGTCATGTGGAAAAAACATTATAAATTTATCATCATCTTTTTATCCCGTCTTGTATCAAGGAGTCGGCCATTTCCTAGGAACGACGTTTTAATAGATTAAGGACTCACGACTGACAATGACCCCGTACGCTATTTTGTATGAAGTCGGCAACAGATGTCCATGAATGTGCATTAGCCACTTCCCACTAACTTATTAGGTGGACTGTTATTAAGTTTGACCCTTTATTTTTAAAAAGTACAAAAGTTTTAATTAAAAAAAAATACTAAGAGCGAGGTCATGACTAAAATTATATATTTTCCAGTACGATGAAAATAAAGAATTTAGATACCATGTAACGATAAAGTAGTATTTAGCTAATAATATTTGGTCGCGGAAAATTTCGCTTCGTATTTTATATACAAATTCAAGACATTTTTATTCAAAGTTTAATCACATATAACTATAATATATTTGTACCATTTTATCTGTGACTTGTTGACACTTTGTAGGTAGTTAACAAAATCCTGTTGCTGTAGAAATGTTGGGATTTTTGATCAAAAAATGCGACATATACTCGTAGTTTGGATAGTCCTCTCCTGATTACTATCAACCTTACACTAACCAAAGAATTCTGAACAGACCGAAACAGATGTAAATCTAAGGGTGAAATAGCAGGACTATATGGTGGATGTACTAATATTTTCTAACCAAGCTCTCTCAATTTTTGCTGAGTAGTCTAATATGTGTGGTCTGGCGTTATCATGATGAAAAACCACTCCTTTTCTGTTGATCAATTCCGGTCGTTTTTCTGTTAGTTGTCTATTTATTATTGTCTGTCTCATTAGTTGTTAGCAATGGAAATCTGAATCGATGATTTTGCCTGACAGTAAAACTCATAATAAACGATGCCTTTCCAATTCCTAAATACAATGATTTCTTTGACACGTTGTTGTATTAGGTTTTTTTTACAGATGAGGGGGCAAATGAGCACGTGGCACACCTGATGGTAAATGACTAACGCCATCCATGAACAACCCCAACACCAGGTAAATGTCGGGTGCATTGCCGGACTTTTGGAAAGAATTAAGCTCTTTTCTAGAAGGTCCTTCAGTCGTTTCAGCCCGGAAAAATCGCCGCTAGTAAACGATTCCATGTGAGGCTGAACTTGCGCTTTATAAAATTGCACGCGATCTGTTGGCATGAAATACTGATTGGATCTGCTGAGTACTCCGAGTTTTTAAGGGCCAATTTGACCCGCCCTTCCAAGTGACTACTAAACTGCACACTATTCGATATGTTGACGCCGAGGATTTCGATGCTAGCTGAGGCAGCAAGGGCCATAAAACTGAGGAGATAAGAAAAAAGGATTCTTTTTAGCAGTAAATGCGCAAGCTTGTGTATTCTGGGAATTAAACTCGACTCGCACCCCCCAATCCGAGACTTTGTTCATCAAAGATCCGACTTCAAACACAAGTTTGTCTTGGTATTCGATGACGTTTTCCCGACAAATATTGGCACGGTCGGTGTATAAGGCATTACCAGTACTGTCGTTTGCATAGCAATGAACGATACCAGCTTGCAAAATATCATTGATTTGCAGAAGAAATAGTGCTCTTGATTGCACGCACTCTTGTGGAACTCCAGCGAATAGGCTTGTAATCAGAGCTTGAAACACAACAGCACTAAGGTGCTTTATTTTCGCTGTTTTTTTTGTGAGAGTGTGGTATTTCCCCAGTTGACTAGACCCATTCGTGTTAAAGCCATAATATAGCTGCAGATTGACTCTAACACGTATAAATTTGCAACGGTGACAATTAACTGACTGCGAGGCATTTCATCTTAGTCATTAGGAGTGAAAAATATTTGTGGTCTTGTTTGTATGAAGTTAGTTGAATATCTTGACCTGGATTTGTTAATCATTATTATCAAAAGAGTGAAGTATAAAACACATTTTAACAATGTTATATAAAACGGCCACATAGCTCGAAGAACCGAAAACCATTGGGGAAGAAGGGTTCTCGAGTGCAGCATCGTAGCGGTAGGTGAAGTGTAGGGCGACCCTCCACTAGATGGAGTGACGACCTGGTAAGACATGCAGGAAGTCGATGGATGCAGGTGGCTCAGGACCGTGCTCTGTGATATACCTTAGGGGAGGCCTATGTTCAGCAGTGGACTTATGAAGGGCTATAATGATGATGATGATGATATAAAACTGACGCTATTTTTTCGAATAATGATATATTCCTTGAAATAACCGAAGAACTTACGGGGTTTCTTTATTAACCTAATTATCTATATATATATATATATATATATATATATATATATATATATATATCCTAACTTCTTATAAAATTAAAACAATTGAACCTTTTATTCATAATAAACTTATTTCGATGTGCCCTTGTTGTATTTTATTCTATGAATAAGTAAATATTATCTGAAGTAGTGTAAATCACAATCAAAAACAAAGTTCTACAGTACACACTAAGGCCAGATCATTCTTTTCTTTCATATCTCTGTTTGTTTAAAACATTAAGAAACGTTGATTTCACTATATGATTTCCTTTTGCGTCACATTGCTGTGTTATGGAATACAAATTGCCCATGGATAAACACCCCGAGTTCACTGACCTGATCCGAGGCTCTTGATCTGAATCACTTAAAGAAAACGGTAACTTTTTTTTAAAACTAGAATAAAAGTGACAAACAAGCACACAGTGCACCTGATGGTAAGTGGATTGTGTGGTCCATAGACATATCCGTTTTTATTCATTTAAGAATCAAAATGCAGATACGATGTTCCCCTGAGGACTAAGATGGAATGCCTCGTTTTCAGTTAAAAGGATCGCTGGTTCTCTACACTCACAACACGAAACAAAGCAGCATTAAGTTGTTATTTTATGTCAGTATCCTGTGAGAGCGTAGTCAAAACTTATGTTTCGCCTGCCTAGCTTTTAGGGTGTTTTCCTTCACTTTAATATATTAATGATCAGTGATACGGATAGTAAATGCTATGATAGTATATAAAACCGACAGCGTTGAGTGCTGATAATATACTGATTTAATCATTGATTGCATGATAGAATTCTCACGTGAATGCGACGAATTGTCCCTATTGCTACTATACATTCTGTTTTTATAGCATTGGTTGACAAATGAGCACACAGTACACCTTATGGTAAATGAATGCTGTGACCTATAGATTTCTATATTTTCCTCAATGAAGAATCAAAATGCAAATGCGGTATCAACGCTGAGGACTAAGATGTAATGCCTCGATTCCAGAAAAAAAGGGTCTCCGGTTTACTACACTCACCATACAAAACACAGCAGCGTTACGGTGATGGGGTAAAGCATAAACAGAGTGATGATATATTGTTACATATGACATATCGTTTATGCAACGCATATATGCGTTTCGCGCTCACTAACGCTTCTGCACTAATCAAATGAACTAACGATTTTTTAAATTTCCAAGTCAATCAGTGTATATATTTTGAGGATGATATTGCTGCTGCTACTGATAATGATGATGATGATACAAATAGTGGTATTTTGTTACAGATCTTACAAAATAAGGTAGATCATTTTACCACTTAACTTCTATTACTATTACAAGCAAAAAGATTTTATTCAAATTTTATGCTTGCGTGACTCAGTGGTACGATTTTTGTTAAGAATAGGTAGTTTATGGGTTAACGCCTTTCGTATCGTGACAGTGTCCGCGAAATTTACAATAAAATAATAAAATTTTATTCAAAACATAAATATAAAAATAGCTTCGAATTAGTAATTTATAAAAAGAGGGTTTTGTATTCAAGCACGGATAAAAAAGGAACAAACATGTTATTTGTAAAGTAGAAAAAGCACACACTGGTGATAACTATATAATATGCCCAATAAATAACAACTATTCTCGATTTACAAATCGATAAATGCAGATTTGCATGTGCAGATCTTTAATACTATTAATATTCATATTTGAAGTGAAAGCCATGAGTACGAATCTGCTATACAACTTACCCAGAGTGGTTAACGGGAATTTTGGTAATGTTAAAAAGAATACATTATTCATTCATTCATTAGATCCTATCAAAAGTCTATTATGAAATATACAGCCAGGGAATATTTGTCATATTTAACAGATTTGGTAGGCGAGTTGCAACCGCAGTTTTATTTTCATTTCAACTTCAAATCATGAGCTGTTAAGACCATAGTGAGATTACTGCAGGTTGCTCATAGTCACAAAACTATTATATTCAAATCGGTTCTAATTCTGCAAGACTAGACAAGACAGACCTTCAAAAATGTATTATAAAATTGCGTTACATTCATATTATATATAAACGACCCGCCCGCAAAAATAAACTTTTTTGACATATCTTACTTTCTTTTAAGCATATTTTCTTAATAAAGTTTTGATTGTTTGTACAAGAGAATTAGATGGAATATTAAATATGAAAGCGTACAAAATACCCGGAGTAATGCTTAAGCATACAACTCCCTTAATTCAGTTTCAATATCCTGCATGGATGTAAAGAAAACATTCTCTTATAGGATGCGACTTAATAGAATTGTGTGATATATAACTTGGCATACCGTCCATTGTGTTTCCCGTGGGACCTTTAAAAACTTTTATGTCGTTGAAAAGAAGAAGCTTTGTAACCGAAAATGTACATTAAAATGCAAATTTTGTAAATTAGGTTAATATAAACTAAAATATATATAATATTTTTTGGTGTAAATTTTGTAAATTGCGTTTTGTATTGCGTATATATATATATATATATATATATATATATATATATATATATATATATATATATATATATATATATATATATACATAACTACTCGTCAAGTTTAAAAAAAACCGCAATTATATAAACGCAACGCAAATATATACCATCATCATCATCATCATCATCATTACAGCTCTTCACAAGTCCACTGCTGAACATAGGCCTCCCCCAAGTAACGCCACAAAGCATGGTCCTGAGCCACCTGCATCCATCGACTTCCTGCATGTCTTACTAGGTCGTCACTCCATCTAGTGGTGGGTCGCCCTACACTACGCCTACCGGTACGAGGTTGCCACTCGAGAACCTTTCTTCCCCAACGGTTGTCCGTTCTTCGAGCTATATGGCCGACCCATTGCCACTTCAGCTTACTAATCCGTTGAGCTATGTCGGTCACTCTGGTTTTACTGCGGATATCCTCATTTCTGAGTCTATCACGCAGAGAAACTCCGAGCATAGCCCTCTCCATAGCTCGCTGAGCGACCTTGAGCGTCCTCATACGTCCAGCAGTGAAGGACCACGTCTCAGATCCGTAAGTAATCACTGACAATACGCTCTGGTTGTACACTTTAGTTTTCAGAGATTGAGGTATACCTGACGAGAAGATGTGTCGTAATTTCCCGAACGCTGCCCAGCCGAGTTGAATCCGTCGATTGACCTCTCGGTCGAAGTTGGACTTACCTAGTCAGACTATTTGTCCCATGTAAACGTACTCGTCAACAACTTCGAGCATAGTGCTCCTAACAACTACCGGCATACGTGTGACATGGACATTAAACATGATCTTTGTTTTGTCCATGTTCATCTTAAGACCTATCCGTTGGGAGACACCATTGAGGTCATTGAGCATAGTGCTAAGGTCCTCCAGCGATTCTGCCATAAGGACTATATCGTCGGCAAATCGAAGGTTAGTTATGTACTCGCCATTGATGTTAATACCGTATCCTTTCCAGTCCAGTAGCTTGAAAACGTCTTCCAACGCAGCGGTGAAGAGTTTCGGGGATATAACATCACCCTGTCTTACACCTCTTCTTGCAGTTTATATATATATATATATATATATATATATATATATATATATATATATATATATATATATATATATATATATATATATATATATATAAATATATATATTATATAGCCCGTACGGATAAAGAATGGGATTACATATGGCGGCTCATCGAGCCCGTACCTTCAAACTGCACAATACAAATTACGAAAACCCGCTAATAACAGTATGCAGTTATTATGTTAATTAAACCGTTAGTTATATTATTCGTTTAATTGAAAATTTTATATAATGGAAAAATATTTGAATAAAATTATATTAACAAGTAAACATTGATTGTAAAATAACATTTAAAACCAGTGACCCGTACTGGCTTTGCTTGAATAAAATTGTATTATTTGCAAGTACAGATTAGTAAATTATTCACGAAGACTATGAAATAAAACAATGTATTTCTGAAAAGAATTTTATATGAAATTTAAATAACAGTTAATAAAATATTATAAATAGGACAGAGAGGCAAGAAACTTTATAGACATTTATTTTTTATGAATAGTAATCTTTGAAAATTAAATTCTGCTACATTAACCTCTACCAGAATCATCTGTGAACACTTGAGTGATTCCGAACATCCCATCGTTATTTTCTCGATCTGATCATTGTAAGAATCGGAACAGTTATCGCTTTTACAACCGCTGTTCAGATCAATATTACTCGTAATTATAAACTCTTCAATGTGATTTTCATTCATTACCTGACTCGAACGTCAATTTTTCCTCGATACATTTGGTGAAATTTTGCCTATTCATTTCATCATAGTAATCGCCTTGTTTGGTTTTGGCCATTACGATCAACTCAGCACCTTTCAAAAATCCATTTTCAGCACCCGCATGCACAATAATACGTCTCCGGACTGGGTTCTTTGCCAGCAAATTTATCACTGTTTATCTTGTTTTCGTTATTTGTTATTTAAGTATAGAGTACGTAGTATTATTAAACTATATTTATTAAGAAAAATAGGTGTATTCAATGATGGCATTACCAGTTTTAAAATACAAGAAGAAGAACAATAAAAATCGTTGGAAATTTAATTTTTTCGAGATTTCTTATATGAAACAGAATACCAGCGTGAAATAGTAGCTTAATGCTGCTGTATTTTGTATGGTGAGTGTAGAGAACCGGAGACCCTTTTTACTGAAAATGAGGCATTCCAACTTAGTCCTCACGGTGACAACGCATCTACATTTTGTTTTTAATTGCGGATACATGTAGATGTCTATGGGCCGCAGCAACCGCTTACCATCAGGTGGACTGTGTGCTCGTTTGTCACCCTATTCTATAAAAAAAAAATGAAAACCCCCCTGGGCTTTAACTTTTTATTCGTTTCATTATTTGCGATTAAAGAAACAGTAACTAATAATTAAAAAGTTAAAGCCCTGCTACAAAGAGACAGATAGACTTCAGTTGTTATTGGGAAGATGCTGCTGCTCATATCCAGATTTGTTTCCCTCTGTCTCCTCTTTCTATCACCGCCACTAACCAACGGAACACTATTAATATATATATATATATATATATATATATATATATATATATATATATATATATATATATATATATATATATATGTGTATATATATATATATATATATATATATATATATATACCAGACAACTGAAACTAATTAAAAAAAACTTCGGTTGTAAACGGTTGGCAACTATGGACACAATCCACCATATGGGGCAACTTATGGGAGAGACTTTTTTAGTAATGGACTTTAAATAGGATGTAACGGTACGATGTGCCCCGTATCGTACCGTGCTTATTACTTTACTACAGTACTTTGAGTACAGAACCCTAAAACGAACGGACAATGCTTCACAGCGTAGTGTATAGCGAATACAATATTTTTAATATTATTTAATGTTACACAGTCTGTTCGAATCATTAATTAAAAACAAACGGATATAATTATAATTGATAGAATCAGGCGTTACTTTGCGGAAATCCATTATAATAAAAAAATATTACTTTGCAACTAGAGTAGACTTTGTAGACTTAGCGGTCAGTCGCCGTAGAGTCTACATCACCTGAGGATGCCTCGTGTAGAGGCGAAACACGTGTCGTATTGTCGTCGATGGTGTGTCTTACCCGGAATAGTGGTGTTGGAAGTAGTGGTGCCGGGAGTAGTGGTGTTGGGAGTAGTAGTGCTGGGACCAGTGGTGACGGAGTTAGTGCATGCAATTGAGGGAGGGCGGGAGGTGCTCTTCAATCCAGGTAAAACATATCATTGTATTTAGTTAGCGGAAGGTTGCAAAGTAATAATTTTTTTCTTTTATTAAAACGGATATATACTAGATGAATTTGGTACTCACTATCTTTTTAATTGAAATGACAATCCTGTTGCCTAATCCACCCTTGATTTACCATATTGCAATGGGTGATAACGTTCCAGATTTCATTCTTCATCAAACTACTTTATTACTTAATATATACAATATTACGTGTAGCAATATGTACTCCATTCCCGCATTTGTACTACATTGTTAACATAATGTAAATAAAGTAATAAAAGAAAAATTCCAAATAATGAAATTGTCAACAAAAACGATATATCTAACCGCGTTTTACAATAAATAATAATCAAAAACTATAAAAATGACTTTACAAAAGTGTTAACAAAATCAACAATAGTTACGTAATAATATTTATTTACGTACATAGTAATAATATTTGTGAAACCGGGAGATTTTTTAAATTTATGGTAATTAGTTACCATTTACGTCAATGACAAGTCAGACTGAAGTTTTAGCACGTAAGAAAAACGCATATCGCAATATATATTTTTGTAGTCTCTAACGGTGGGTGTGAGTATAGATAGCAGCAGTGTGCGAGCGAGAGATAAATAGAGACGACACCATTTTCAGTCCCATTCTTTAATAGTACGAGTAGTACATATATTTATTGTCAAAATGAATAAAACATTTAAAATAACCCCACTGGATTATAAGATACGGCAACATTTGGAGGAGAAAGTCTGCGCTAAACCTCATCAGAATTTGGAATCTCTCCAAGCACCTTTGCCTAAAGCAACGGCAGAAATAGATATGAGTGTGGTGCGTGCTCTAACTGGTGATTGGCCGTGTCAATTAAGGGCATCGATTCAAAATAGGGAGGGCATTTTGAATAATGTAAATAGAATTGTATTCTAAATTAAATTACCTTTCATTTCTTTTATAATTTTTATATAATTATCAAAAAGTGTATCATTAATTTTATTAAAAGTTTTTAACAGAAATAATGACCTGGTTAAAAAGGTAAATTATATTCACACCAAAACTTTTATATCAATTTTATAATAAAACAGTATAGTAAAACATTAATAAAACATTAGAAAAATCCAAAAATCAACACAACAAAATCCAAATGAAAATCGTGTACGAAATGAACGTAGATTATAAATAAATATCCATAGACTAACTGACTTTTTATTGCACTAGAGGATAGAAAATTTCATATTGATTCTATAATGGCCGACTCTTACATAAGAGAGTAGTCTCTAAGCATAAGTATTTAGCGTTATTAAGCATAAGTGATGTGGGTGGGTGTGGTCGGATCCAACCACTTGGGATTTGACGGAATAGATCAAATTCACAAAACTATTACATTTAATCGATTATTATTTATTCTGCAAGACTCTAAACAAAACAGACCTACAAAAATAAAAAATCCATTGCGTTCATATTACATACGAGCGACCCGCCCCAGTTAAGTCCGGATAGAATTTATTAATTTGGTGTTTCCTAGATTTAAGATAATCAACAACAATTTCTTGTATCAAATTTTCGTTTATACGAAAAAAAAACGTACGGTGTTTCGGATCAAATAAAACCTAGATCCTTCCCAAATTTTTCTCTATGTGTTCGTAAAGATTCACCTCAATCGTTTCCTCCTTTCACAAGATGAACTTGGACACATAGACGGACAAAATTACAGACATATACTTCAATTTTATTTTTGTGTTCAGATTCTATAGACGCATATAATAAATACAATAAGTGAAATTGATATTGAAAGTGTTTTCTTTTAAAATTGAAACAACACGTTAAAGATTAAAAACGTTGCCTAAATTCTTTTTTTTTTAAATATATTGAATTTCCGCGGCGTAAACTTATTATAATACAAATAACCAACTGCACACTGTTTCTGTTATCAGAACTGAAATATGTATCAAATACATAATCCTCTGAATAAATATAATGATCTGAATGTCTCCGTGCCTCGAAGATGGGACAGACCGAAAATGAGAGTGCTAGATGTGGTAAACAAAGATCTTGTTGGACAGAGCCAACAAGAGGTGGAAATGACGATACTCAAGGAGTGATTCGGACTAATCCAATCCGATAAATTTCACTATTTCGAATGCCAAAAAAATTCGCATTATCATCCCTAACGTCTGAATGATTGGTGGTCAACTCCTGTGCGATATAGTAGAAGTTTTTTACACGGAACTATCGGGTGTATTTTGAACTAATACTATTTAGGGACCTTCTAAAAAGCGCCCACTTTTTTTAAAAGGCCGGCAATGCATCTGCAATTCTCCCGATGTTGCAGTTATTCACGGTATGGTGAGCCGCATGCTCATCGTTGTTTCTTCTTTTATAAAAAGGTCTATTTAATAAAAATAAAAAAACTCTTCTGGCATATCTTACTTTCTTCTAAGCATACCTTCTTAATAAAAAAATTTGATTATTTGTATAAGAAAATTTGATGAAATGTTAAATATGAACGCGTACAAAATACCCGGAGCCATGTTTTGTACGCATACATTTCGCTTAGTTCAGATTCAATCCCCTGCATGGATGTAAAGCAAACATTCTCTTTTATGATGGGACGTAATGGAATTGTGTGACATATAACTGGACATATCGTCCATTATGATTGCCGTGGGACTTTTAAGGACTTTTATGTCTTTGGAAAGAAAAAGCTTTGTAACCGAAAATGTATATTAAAAATGCAAATTTTGTGAAGTAATTTTGCGAGTTGCGTTTTTTAACTTGATGTGTTATCGTAAAGTTTAAATTATTAAGTACATAAAATGACATATATATGTTTATTTCCAGAATAAATGAAATAATAAAACATAAAAAATAATGCATTTTGTCTCTCCTATATTACTTTTGATATAAGGTATTGTAAGTTTCAATACTTGATCTGGGTAGGTGTCAAATTTGTACCTATTTATACCGCCTAATAGTAGTACCTGCAATGTCGTTTCTGGTGTTTAGAGAGCCACAATTATAGAGTTGTAGGTGGTTACAGCTGCTAGTTAGCTACAGGTGTTAATGGTGTGTCACACCATACCATCAGGTGGACTGTAATTTCGTCTGTTACTTCAGTTTTATATTGAGTTTAATATAAAAAGTTGTTATAAAAATGCCAACATCGCGTTAACACGTTGCATCCTGCTTATTATCGATAGATGCTCTGGCGATTGAAAAATTGCGGTAAATCCATTTGAAACCAAATCTCATAGACTGCTAATGTCAGAGGCAGTATTATGAAAATGGTAAGTTTTCAATAGTGTAACGGTTTTTTAGGACTCAAGAAAGTCAGCATGCGTTAATAAATTTACATAATGCTATTCACAGTGCTTCGTTAGTCCTGGCGCTGATATATTATGGTAATTAAGGTAGGCTTGGAATAAGAAGTCTAAGATTAAAATTAATAACAAGTATGGTAGAAGTATGATACGTTCCAGATTGTTTCTTATATACCAACGTATATAATGCTTAAATATATTAAAATTTAATAAAGGAAGATCCACGTAATAAAAGCATTTTATTGATTTTGTTAGCTAATTAATTTTTAACATTTTAAAAATAATGGATTTCGTCAGAGTGATTCCTGATTTTATCAACTAAATATTTATTGTAACTGTTTTTATGAGTAGTCTAATTGTATTTAACGAAACAAAAATCAAGCCTTTCTGCTGATCTTTTATACGGTTATTCATTTCTTAAAACGCTTATCTACTTTAAAATATATTTGTTAATGATTATAACATATCGATTTTATTTTTCTTCGGAATTAATTTGCGATTATAATATTGTATAAATATAATCTTTATTTCATTTCAGGTATGGCAGATATCAAAAAATTATTACATCTGCGAAATCGCTCATGTCAACTACCATCATGTCAAAATGGATAACGGTAATTTATTTTCAGTAGTATTAACTTAGATAAAACAAAACAAATCTGCTGGGCTAAGTAAGTTACTCTTGCTCTTCTGCAGATAATAATGTCCATCAGACCGAATTTTAGTCACGGCGACCAGTCTCAACGGATAACTAACGGAGACTAAGGGTAGGTGCAGGCACAAGTGTACTCTATATTCTCTCGCTCTCATTGGGACG
The DNA here is from genome assembly GCA_036936625.1 of Parnassius smintheus behrii. NCBI lineage: Eukaryota > Metazoa > Arthropoda > Insecta > Lepidoptera > Papilionidae > Parnassius > Parnassius smintheus. Next base: position 9,733,131 of record JAUPFT010000021.1, on the reverse strand, counting down.
GTAATTCAACATGATCGGAGAAGAGATCAGGTGCAGGAACTTCGGATTTACGTGCTTTTTAAGGCACGAGTGTGAAACGGAGTCAACTTTCTGACCTGACCCAAAACGTATTTTGGCCTGACTTAGGTTTTAAACACAGGATTTCATGATCAGCAACATCGTTTACTAAAACTAGACCAAAGAGGCAGTCGAAAAATAACTCGTGATGATGAGCAAGCGTACTGTTGCGCGTACTTCCACTAGATGGAATGATGATCTGATGAAATACGCAGGCAATCGATGGATGCTGGTGGTTAAGGGCCGTATTTTGTGGCAATCCGTGGGAGGGGCCTATGATCTGCAGCGGACTATTAAAATGCTGTAGTAATAGTAATAGTAGCTTAAACAATAAGATTTTATTAAATATTTAAAAAGAAACAATCCGAAGCAGCATTAGACCTCGATTGTATTCCTTGTAAAAACATACTCCCAGTATGTTTTCCATCGTGGCGCTATGAAAATGTTTCAGAATGGCTCTTGCTTAAAAATATCTGTGATAATTCATTAATTATCCTACAAAATTTTAAGATAAGTTGCTTACGAATGCCTTTTATCAAGAGAAAGAAGAAGAAAGGTCTTGGCAAAGCCTTTGTAACGTCACTGATATCATCATCATCATTACAGCCCTTCACAAGTCCACTGCTGAACATAGGCCTCCCCCAAGTAATGCCACAAAGCACGGTCCTGAGCCACCTGCATCCATCGACTTCCTGCATATCTTACCAGGTCGTCACTCCATCTAGTGGGGGGTCGCCCTACACTACGCCTACCGGTACGGGGCTGCCACTCGAGAACCTTTCTTCCCCATCGGTTATCGGTTCTTCGAGCTATATGGCCGGCCCATTGCCACTTCAGCTTACTAATCCGTTGGGCTATGTCGGTCACTCTGGTTTTACTGCGGATATCCTCATTTCTGAGTCTATCACGCAGAGAAACTCCGAGCATAGCCCTCTCTATAGCTCGCTGAGCGACCTTGAGCGTCCTCATACGTCACTGATAATGTATGAACAAAGCTTTTATTTGTATTTGTTCTATTTACTATCCATCCATTACAGTCTTCAAAAGTCCACAGCTGAACACAGACCTCTCCCATCATAGATTACCTCTTATGGAGGATTTTGCTACAGTTGCCAAGCATGGCAAGCGGGTTGACAACCGCAGTTTTTTATCATTTTGAGTTATCAGTTCTTTTGTGTTAGTTTTCCTCCTTATATGAGGTAGTGGATATTCTTACACCGCCACTGTACGGTCGCGGTATTGACTATAGATAACTGTAATCTACTTTTGGAAGAAACGTAATGTAGCTATAATATGCTTGCGGTGCGAATGGGTCGACTCAACCGGGGAAGGATTATGCTCTCACAAAATATCTTTGTGTAAAGCAGTTGAACACTGCTGGATAGTATTAATCATAGTTTGGTTTTATAACTGTCCGCTTATGTTACTGCAAATTTCTCTGTTACAATGGAAGGGAAAGTTGCATGTTGCCTTTTAAAAAATAAAATATCGCAAATCTCTAAAGATTGTTTTAATGTCTTCATAAAATATAACATAGATTTGTCTTACTACTGTGTTACGAATGGTGAAGAGAACCAGAAATCCTTTTTACGGAAAAAAGTTGCCTTTTGTACAGTAATAAGAGTCTCCGGTGTATTTTAGTCTTCAAGGGTGACAACTTACCATCAGGTGTATTGTGTGATAGTTTGTCACCATTATTCTATGGAAAAAAAAAAGTAAAATTTCTCTTTAATCTTAAATTTTCCATCTAAATTCGTCTAAGAACTTCTTGTTCACGATCGTTTGTAAAGTTAATAATTACTTTGGCTTCAACAATTTTGAAAGGAATATTCAATTATATTTTCCCCCCGAACAACTGAACTTTGACTTTGGTTTTCAACTTTTAAATGATGATGTGCATAGTTTTGTAGTCTCCCTTATCTTTCTTTTATTTAAAACTAACAAAATAAATAAGGCTTATTCGCGCACGAATGAAAATGAGCTTCTGTTAAATGGTTATTCGAAAAATTATATAATTAAGTTCGTTCTTAATTACAGTCCAAGGAATAGAAGTAAGGCATGATTTACAAACAGACGGGTTTTACATCTTAGTATTTGTTAACGTAACTGCGGGTAGACTCTACGATACTTTATGGGTTATTCACATTATCGCGCTTGTCATATTACGCCTCTCGTATATCAACTACCAGCTCGCCAGCAAAATTTCGTACACAAGTAATATTATTACTTTTTTTTGTCAAGTAGGGGTGACAAACGAGCACACAGTCCATTTGATGGTATGTAAATAACGTAGCCCGTGGACATCTACAACTATCCTGAGTTAAGAATTAAAATGCATCAGCTTAGCAGCTTTGTCAACCTTTAGGACTAAGGCAGAATTTCTTACAGAAAAAGCATCTCCGCTTTTCTACACTTACAACTAAAAACGAAACATAGCAACATTAATTTGCATTTTTATGCCGATATTCTGTGAGAGCGCGGTCCTTTCTCGGTCTAGCCGACCCATTTGTGCAACAACCATAATATATGCAGCATGACTATATCACGTAATTTTTTTTTATAAACACTCACGCCTGTCACCCAGAGGGGTAGGCAGAGACTACGGACTTCCATTTGGCACGATCCTGACATACCTCTTTCGCCTCTTTTACATCCATATATCTACGCATACATGCTCGTCGGTTAAGGGTACTTCTAACGTGGCCCATTTTCAAAATATCGCCAATTTGGTCGATAAACTTTTTCCTAGGGCGTCCCTTCCCGACTCGGCCGTTCACATCTGCCATATAAATTTGCTTTGTCACTCTTTCCTCATTCATTCTTTCCACATGACCAAACCACCGAAGCATTCCTTTCTTAATCCTGGTCACAACATCATCTTGCATACCACATTTATCTCTTATCACGCAATTTCTCACCCTGTCATTCAGATTCAACCCTAGCATATTCCTTAAAGACCGCATTTCTACAGCATTTATTCTACTTTCGTGCTTCTTCTGCCACACCCAGCTTTCACTACCATACATTAAAGTAGGGACTAACACAGCATAATGAATTACCATACGTGCCTGTTTTGACACATTCTGGTTCTTCATAATAGAGTGTAGTGCCCCATTCACTCTATTCCCTGCATTTACTCGTCGTTCTATATCCCTATCATATCTACCATCCCTGCTAAATACACATCCCAAATACACAAACTCATCCACTTGCTCAATTAACTCTCCTTCTATTCTTATTTCACATACCGTTTTGCTTTCCTCTCTTTCAAAAACCATCACTTTCGTCTTACATGCGTTCACTTTCATTCCCCTTTCTTTTAATTCCCAGTTCATTAATGTAACCATCATTTGCAACTCAGCCGCCGATGACGCAAGTATGACTTGATCATCGGCATACAAAAGGCATTTGACGGTTAACTCGCCCATTCTTAACCCACATTCTTCATCTTTCAAAGTTTGCAAACACTGGTCCATAAATAGGTTGAACAGCCAAGGGGAAGCTACACAGCCCTGTCTGACACCTTTTTGGATGCCAAACCAGTCCGAGTAGACCCCATTGATCCTGACACAAGCACTAGAGTCCCTATAAAGAGACCTTAATGCCTGTATCAAACCAGCGCTCAACCCATATGAGTTCAGTGTTTGCCATAACACATTCCTGTCCACTCTGTCATAAGCCTTTTCCAAGTCCATGAATGCACAAAAAACTTTCTGGTTTTTGGCCAAAAACTTCTCCGCAATCATGCGCATGGAAAAGACTTGATCTGTACACCCCATTCCCTTTCTAAAACCCGCTTGCACATCCCAAATTTTTCCATCAGTTTCTTTCATAACTCTTTCAATTAACACCTTAGCATACAGTTTACCCACAATACTAAGCAAGCTGATACCGCGGTAGTTTTTGCATTCCTGCTGTGACCCTTTTCCTTTATATATTGGTACTATAACTGCTTTACACCAGTCATCCGGTACCCGTTTTAATTCCCAACATAAATTAAACAAGGTGTACAGCAGGCCTGCCACCACCGCCTCTCCAGCCCTTAGCATCTCGAGTGATACTCTATCATATCCAGCTGCCTTATCTATCACGTAAATATTATTAAATCTATTATATAAAAAAACAGAACCTTTATAGTAGTATTTTAACAAATATTTAATATATTTCACACACTTCGAATGGTTTGTTTAGTAGTCGCGCGACCGCTGTTCACGTTGTCCGGGGTTCGAGTTCCGGGTCGAAAATTATCAGTTATAGGGTTTTCTGTCAAACAATTCTCAGTAAATAGCTCAGAGTCAGGAAGTTGGCAGTATTCCAACCTCTTTTTATACGCTTTTTATACAGGAGAAGGCAAACGAGCATGTGACTTACCTGATGGTAAGTGACTACCGCCACTAATAAACAACCGCAACACCATGAGAATTGCAGGTATGTTGCCAGCCTTTAAGAAAGGAGTAAGCTCTTTGATAGAAGGTCCCTAAGTAACATACCGGTCCAGAAAATTTGTTGTAAGAGAAAGAAAACTCCGAGTAAAACGCACAGTGGTGGATCGCCAAGCATCCAGATGGTAAGTATTGTATCGTCAATTTTGACATGATGTGCATTTGTGAAATTTTGCGACTGGAATTAATCCAAACAATTCCTCAGAACACTCCCCGTGGTAGATGAGATAAAAAACGCAAAGGGATGCAACATTCCTACGCAGCACCAGTGAATCGAGCAGATCAGAAAGAACTCGTTCGGTTACGATTCGAACCGCTCTGCTCTAGATGCGGTCGAGTTGAAGGAGCTTGTACTGGAGTGCCCCGACGCAGAGATGAGAACAGTATTCCATGTGAGGCCGATCTTTCACTTTGTCAAGTCGTAAGCGATGTACCGGCATGTAATACTGTATGGCTCTGCTGAGCACGCCAAAATTTTTAGAGGCCAATTTGGCCTTCCCCTCCAAGTGACCATGAAACTGCACACTATTTGATATGTCAACGTCGAAGATTCCGATGCCAGCTGAGTTAACGAGGGGAGTGCCTTGAAGATGAGGAGATACAAACAAGGGGTTCTATTAAGCGGTAAACGCGCGAACTTGTGTCTTCTGGGGATTGAACTGGAATAGATGCAGTCGCCCTCAATGAGAGACTTTGTTCAGCGAAAACTCGACTTAAGACACAAGTTTGTCCCGGTGCCCGGTAACGTTTTCCCGAGAAATATTGGCACCTCCGGTGTATATGGCATCACCAGTGCCTGAGAAAGAAAGAAAAACTGTTGGTTCTGCGCCTGATATCTATCCGGTCGTGTCGGATTGCCATACCATCGGTCTATGAGAGTGAAGAAATAGAGAGTGAAACTGTGCCCACAGTAGTGCACTATAAGCCTGTCCTGCGCAGATGGACAATCTGTCGAAACTGGCCGCCATGATCGAAATTTGATCTATATGGTATTATTGGGACATTTATATTTTTTAAAATTAACTATATAAGCCATGGCCTAACGGTAAGCGCTTAGCTCTTGAGCTATCAAGAACTAAGCGCTTACCGTTGGGGCTTTCAGTATCTAGCAACTGGGGTTTAAACGTCGTTTATAAAAATATTAATTTCAATTTGAGTGCTATTTTACCAGGTGCTCGGCAGTGAAGTAAAATATTATGGGGAAACCTGCACGTCTGACGAGTAAAATTATGCCGCGATATAACCAACAGACAGTGGATCAGGGCGGTGGAGTAAAAACTATGTATCCCTCTCAGAAAGAAGAAGTGGCCTGTGCCCAGCAGTGGGATGCATATAGAATCTAACATATCTTTTTTACAATTTATAACGTACTCTTTAAAATACCTTTTATCTGATAGCTACACGATACATTTGACTAGTAATTAATATATCTGAAGTTTAGTGGGTTCTGAGTTCGGATTGTAGCTAGACCTAGAAGCTGGCAAAATCATGTTGTTAATTTTATGATTTTGCTGGAGTGTGACGTCAAAGATACCCAGGGAGGGTATCTCTCTATATTCTTATATCTATAGTCTTATGTTACACCCAAACATTGCACTAGTCTTGATTTTGATTACTCATAAAATAAACAGTTAATGTAAATCTTCAGTGCTTTTACCACTGGTTCAAATACTAAATTCATGCCAATAATTCGACAAAAGAGAACAGTACAATTAAAGAAATAAGATGCTACCATAAAACACATTTTTCTAGGATATATTATCCCATTTGTGTTTCGTAATATGGTATTAATATTGAGTGAATAAACCTTGTACAAAAAAAAAGAAGTTTCAGAAAACCTATAGAATAGTCGGCTTTTGTTTTGCATGAGCTGAACTGGCACCAATTACAAATAAACTTTGTTTTGCCTCATCTTTGGGTTAACGAACCACACTCTCATCATTTAATTCTCATAACCTTATTGCTTAGCTGACCTTGTACTTTAAAAAATATAAAGAAGATTGCAATAAACTCAGTCCTCTTCTCACAACTTGTTTAAAAGTAGTAAATACCAAATTATCAATTAAATTAAACTCAGAATACATTTTGCAGTTTACCAGAGTATCGCTAACAGAATTAAATTCCCATATTTTTATATGACTGATGATGATTTTTATATGTACATGACTATTTCATTATTCATCATTACTACCACCAGAATCACGGCGGGTCCTCCACACCCTTGCTGTTGGCATACCGCGCATTCGGACATAACGGTATGCTTCGTCGAACCAACAAAGAAGTGTTTGAAACTTTTTCTACTTGATCCCAATGTGGCTGTTGCAATACGGTATCTTACCCATTTCAAAAAGTATTTTAAATGAATCTTAGAGTGATAATGAACCACTATAGTTTTTATATAATTTTTTTAAACTGAATTCTACCATAAAAATTACTTTTAATATGTCGTGTTAAATTTTCGCGTGAAAGTACTAGCCGTCATGCTGTTCAAGTCGTGACGTCACTATCCTAGAATTTTACCGATTTTGCAAAGTAATTAGATACTTTTTGTTTAATAATGAGTTATCAACTATATCATTGTTGTGTTGTGTCTGAATGTAAAAATACAAGTATAAGAGCGCCGGGAAAGGTATGGATTCAAGTGACAACTGATTAAAATATAAGAAATAATTGGTTAAAACTGGCAAGAAGATACCCGAATATATTGTCCACTAGACTATTATTCTATGAGGATCATTTCGATGTATGATTTTTATTTAACTATCGTTTATACAAAACTAACTATCATAAGGTGAAAGGTAACGCAAGTCAAATTTTGTAATAAATACGTTAACTTAGATATTATAACTAATGATTTCTAATGATTGTAATTATAGACAAACTAAACTACGATAGCTACTAAACTATGTTTTATCAAATTACACTGTGACCTGGTTTTGTGTTTTTGTATAAACAAAAGTAGGTAATAGGTACTTACATTGCTGTTTTAACATTCCTCAACTCAGCAGAACAAAAATTGGAATTGCATGCAAGAAATTTTGCCACCATCTATTTATATATCCTTGGTAGATAAGTACTTTCTGATTTCACGAATTAGTCGTTCATGATGCCCTTTCAATGAAATTCGGAATAAAACTAAATAATCGTAATGATAACTTGAAAAATTTCGAAATAATACGGCACATTAGCTAGTTCTCTTAATCAGTGACACAGAAAACTAATACCTCTAGGCGAGGTCAGTGACGTTACGACAGTCTCTAATATGGCGGACAGTGTTTTGCAGATTTGAGCCACAGACAAAACAAATATCCTTAAAATTAAGATATAAAACTTATAATGCAATTTCATAAAATATTTCTCGTTTACTTTTTACAAAATGTGTCATATATATATAAACTTTTGTTAAGCCGCTTCAGTGCGCTTTACCATTGTCGGCTGCATCTACAATTACGATCATGAAGGTAGTAGTCATGTATATCTTTTTATAGAATAGGGTGACAAGCGAGCACAAAGTCTACCTGATTATAAGTGGATGCTGTTGCACATAGACATGTACTTTATTCTCATTTAAGAATCAAATGCGGATGCATTGTCACCTCGGACGATTAAGATGGAATTCCTCGTTTCCAGTAAAAGCGATCTCCAGTTCTCTACACTCACCATATGAAGCACAATAGCATTACACCGCTATTTTACGCTGTCTGATATTCTATGAGAGTGTGGTCCTACCCCAGTCGAGCCGACTCATTCGTGCTACAACCATAATATAGCTGTTGCGTGGCCCTAACGCGTATTTTTTTTCTAAGTTTTCTTGCTCTGAAACGATCTTGTAAATCGACCGCAATTATTACTAAAAATAAAAATATTTGTTAGTATTATTTGGCGAGTTACGAGATCGTGCAATATGCATTTGATTTAATTAAATATAATATATTTACTAAATGAGTTAAGCAGGAATGAGAGCTATAAAATAAATTTTAAAATTAGTACAACATGCGTATTTAAAATGAAATCATAAGCAATACATCCAACCGGATCTAAAAAAAAAAATTGTAGAAAGGGTTTATACAGCGTAAATCTGTGTTAATGAGCCAACAAACAGGAAGTTCCATACGCCGTGTTCCACGTGTCATGTTTTTTAATGACGCCAACACAACCTTTTTGTGTTCGAAATAATGCCTTTAATCAAGAATGGTACTGCGGCTCATGCTGATTTTTATTTACGAAGAATTTCCCCCTGAATTAATTTTGCAGAGTATTTGTATCTTTATCGTTGTTGTAGAAGTAACATTGATTGATTTGCCTTTGTTAGACAATATCACCGTGTCGTGGTGGCTAAAGATAATCTATTACTTATTACATCGTGGATTTAATAAGAGGTGACAATAGGATATGAGAGAAAAGATGAGCAGAGCCATCTCTCTAATAAACGCACAAAAGTATTTTTAAGTGGTAGTATATTATGGTTGTAGCACGAATGGGTCGGTTCGACCGTTAAAGAAATTAGCTCTCATAGAATATCAGTGTAAAATAGCTTAATTCCGCTGTGTTTCGTCTAGCGATTGTATGAAATCGGAGACCCTTATTACTGGAAATCTGTCATTCCATTTTTGTGGGGGAGGTGTTTCGTGATACAGCCATAACATGGATGCAGCGGAGCTCTATCATGAATGAACTAGTAAAAGCACTTAACATATATCGTCATCACCATACCCATAATGACTCCTTTGGTAAACATAACTCATATTTCAGAAAAAAATTTTTTTTCCTTTTTTAACCATTTACCGCCACCAACCATTAAAATTCATCATCTAATCGTATATAGTCAAATTATTCGATACGTTTGAATGAAGGAATTATGTCAAATAACTTGAAGTATACGGGTAAAATGGATTAGTTTAGTAATACATACGCAAAACAGAAAACAACTGTTGCCCACACGTCAAGTAATAAAGGTCTCTGCGCTGTGGGAATAGGTAGGGCGGACACGGAATCGAGGTTAGTCATCAAGAGCTCTAAAATGTGTCGCTCTAAATCCGCCGGGGCGTAATTTTGTACACGTGTTGACGGAAAGTGTAACAGTGTATTAAAAACAAATAATGTAACAAGTTTAGTCCCCAAATGAGAAATATCGTAGTGTCTTTGAAAAGGTTAGTTAGGGGTGATATAACGTAGATTAAATCTCTAACAAAACATATTCTTTGTAATGATTTCATACACTTAGAGGAAGGTACTCACATTGAATAACACTTAACTTTACGGATGTATCCGTAAAATTTGTATTATTCTTTTTGTTTTTATTCACTCGTAAGTAAATATTTCACTTAACTTCTACTAGTCGTTCACTTCAAGAATGCCCTTACCTTCCGCCGCGCCCCCTCATTCCGCGCCTCAAGCGTCGCCCTTTTTGTACCGATAGCAACGTCGAAGTGTACTTACGTCCGTTTTTTATGCTCCCGTACGTTCTCTAGTTCGTTACTGTTTTTGCTGTTGTTTTTGTTTCTGTTGATATTCGTTAATTTGTTCTGTTACAATGAGTAAAAGAGGAAAGGTCTTGCGAAAATCTTTAATTTGATATATTTAAAATGTAAAATAAAACTATAAAAAAATATTTTATTTTATCGAACACGTTATTATTTCATCATCATCATCATTCAAAAAATATTTTATTTCATCGAACACGTTATTATTTAACTTTATTGAAAATATGAATACTAAAAAACATAAACATGATGACTTTTTTCTTCTACGGTACCGTCAGCTGTGACGTCGTAACGGTCTACGACGGCAAACTCGAAATGAACGCGTAGTAAAGGAATAAAAACTATACGATGATTACACCGTACACTACAGTCATCGTATTTCTTTTTTATTGGGCTGTAGGACCATCTTCCTGATTTTTAGTGTTAGTAACCCGGCTTTGTATGTACGTCTTTCAAAAAGGTTTATGATATAGTCCATTTAATAAAGTTAACATAAATATCAAAAATTAATTAACCTAGTTACCTTAATCAATTACGTGGAGTACTATCTTAAAGAATAATTACTTATAAGGGGCTTATGTAGTATTACACTGGTTTAAATTGAATGCTTAAAGTCAAATAAGACCGATTGCTGAGCAATAATAGGTCGGACTATTATTTCTTATAGGGTTATGGAGGAATAAGTTTAGCGGATTGCACATGTTTCAGATTAGAGTATACAACTTGCATATTATGTAGTCTAACTATCCTCAAAATATTTTATTCCTGAGATATGCAGATTTCCTCACGATGTTTTACTTCATCCCCGAACAAGTTTTAAATAATCAATTAGAATTTCAATTTACAATTTCATTGGTGCGAGTTGGAATTGAACATGGATTGCTCGGGTACTTGAACTTTGTGGCGGGCGCTTAAGCTCTGAGCTAACTCTCCTTTTTTTCTTTTTATTCTTAAGTTTTGATAACGGAGACATCCATTTCATAATCGCGGTTTCGTATCCTTCTTGAACATTGTCCTACCCTATGCTGCCCTATCCTATTAGTTTTACAATATCTATCTCCAATTTTACTTTCTTCTTCTATCTAAAAATTGATTACAGTCGAATAGTTTGCATCTTCCTGAAACATTCGAGTCTAACAGGAGAACAAAAAATAGCTAGTGGCAACCGCAGTTATTTTTTCTTCGCTTTTCAAGCGTGGCAGTTATGACAAAAATCTCTCAAATTTATAATTTAAACAAACTTAAATAAAACACAAACAGATGAAATACTTAACCATCACAACAATCTAAAAAAGTGGAAAACAAAAAAAATCCTTTAAACTAAGTAAAAAGTGGTAAATGTATAGAACCGAAGACCCCTTCTTACTGAAAACGACGTATTCCATCCAAGCCATCAGGGGTAATAACGCATCTAAGCTTGGTTCCTAATTGGGGATTCTCGGTGTAGATGTCTCTGGACTACAGCATCTACTTACAATCGGGTGAACTGTGTGCTAGGTGGTCACCCTTATTCTATAAAAAAATATTTTCAAAAAAGCGATACATTCAGAATTTTCTTCTTCAATTCGTTGTATAGTATGCCATGGGTTAAATATTCTCGTAATATAAAGAAATAATTTATTTTCCGATAGTATTAAGGCTATTTTATGGTAGCTTTGATACATACAAATATTTTAATTAATGATTTCTATTTCCGTAACGTTAATAAGATTGAATTTCTTGTTAAGCTCGAATGAATGAAAGATTTAAACAGGATTGCTAATTTAAAATTCGTGCGCTTTAAGAATTTTACAGTTCAGGTAAATAGAAAGCGATTAGGTACAAACGCGTATAATTTAGATTGATTCATTTGTTTACAAACAAGTATTTTAATTTGCAATGAGGACTAAATGAAATGAAATTAGCTTCCTACTCTGACGGTTGACTTTTAAATTCAGTTGTTTGTTATAAGTTCGCTGTTGGGTACTTTTGTAGAAGTAAGAGTGACAAACAACAGTTCACATAATACGTTCAGATAAGACTAAGATAAAACGATTTGTCGTCTTTAAAATTATATTAATGTAACAGGAACAGATCACTCCATTTCATTCCCAATGTTCCAAATTCCCAAAAAAAAAATGGCGACGGACAACAGCGTCCGTGGTGTGATATGTTTGGTAATGCAATGGTCTACTGAAATAAAAAAATTAAACAAATAAATATATTTATTTAACCAAAAAGTCATAACATAAATAATGGAGTGGTTTCTGCATTCGACTCTAGGCTTGCATCGCAGTAACTAAGAACATGGACTGACACTGTTTATACCGATAAATACATAGGACTCCGATTCAGTACCTACAGAGCTAGCTAAATTAAGCCTATTTAAATGATTGAAAAAAAAAACAGGCCAGCTTATTCAAGTAATGTGAACTAGAGTGCGTGCGTGTGGCGTCATTGCGTGCCTGCGTGCGTGATTACGTGCTTGCGTGCATGCGTGCGAGCGTGCGTGCGAGTATGCGTGCCAGCGTGCGATCTGTGTTTATACCTAGTATTTCTCATAATCGGGTCTTACAATACCTACGGGTTGAGATTGACAAATGATTAGCTATCTGTCATGTTGGCAAGATTTTGTTTCTTTACGTATCAAACTGCCTTGCTTAGATAAATCTATTTGAAGGTTGCCAAATTAATTCAGCCCTGCACAAAATATCTTCAAAAACAAAAGTGAAGAATTCAAATTAGTAGTAATTTTGGTACTTAAAGTGAAGTATATACTACTACTATGCTATAAAGGGTAATTTATGAATTTATTACAATTTCTAGCAACCAAAAATAATTTTATTCGATAGTTTATACATTCAACAAGAATTCCTGTAAGTTTTATCCATAAATATTGTCTCAAAGTGAAAATATAGCAGAATTTGCAAGTTAGCAAAAAATTTGCAATTCCCGCCATTTTAGGTCGCGAGCAAACAGGAGTATCAAATAACGGTGACTTCTGATCTTACGGGTTAAGAATAAAAACAGAGTTCGAAAAACAATGCGATAATTCTTCCTAGTCCTCCAAGTTGTTTAATCAGTATTTGTGCACTAGATATATGATGTTTTATCAATACGGGTAACGCTAAAGTTTTAATAAATAACGACTAAGAGGAACTATTCTCATATTTATATCTTACCATTTTCTACAAATGTAAATCTCACCTTTACTTGATGTATTTTGTAAGTGGTGAATAAAACTGTGACGATCTAAAGACTGATGGAGAAATAACGAAATTTTCTAACAATTCTCAGACACTTTAATGTTTTTCTACTTGCGTGGTCCTTTCCCTGTCGAACCGACGCATTTGTACTTTTACTATAATAAAGCTGCAGCATTGCTGTACCACATAAGGTTTAGTAAATGAGTAATGAATTATAACAAGATTCCTTTTAATATAACTTATTTGACATTGCATAAAATCAAAGCATATACAAAAGCATTCTTATAAAGGAAGAATATTAAAATAAATATCATTAAGATAAAAATGCGTGCACATAATAAGCTTCTTAGTCAATTTTAATTATAGATTATGTATATTTTATTTCAGACGATAAAATTTCAACCATTGGTACGTATTAATGTTATTTATTCTGTGCCGTTGCGAAAAAAAAAGATCTATTTCTTAATTCGCTAATTCTTTCGAGGTCTCCCACATAGAACACTTGTTAAAACGATGACATTGAAAGTGCATAGACTTTTAAAAAGTGCTTTTTGATAAAACCTAGAACTTAATACTTAGTGTTGGACTTACCGGTTTTATTGCAAATTTATATAAACTTTTATTTGGTAGTATTAAATTGGACTCTTAACATAAAAATCACAGAATTTTTTCCTTTAACTTTTCGCTACAAAATATTCTACATTGTGTGTTGAAATTTTTAAGGCCTAAAGTCATAGTTAGGTGACAAACAAATACCACCGTATTTTCCACCCCACCTGATGGTAAGTGGTGATGCAGCCGAAGATGGTAAAACGTTCTGACTCAGCTTAACAAAAACCTATTCCCTCATGCCTTGAATATATCCACATTGATATCGGGTGGAAAAATAAATACTGGCAAATTATTTCACTCCTTTAATCTACGCATCGCAGTATCCTTAGAAGCGATCTCTTAAGTTGTATAAGGAATACACCGCCATGCCGCCAAGCTCTGCTAAACGCTTTGGATGGAGACCTTCGGCTTAAGCTAAAATTTATTTCTCCTGTGGGTTCCAAATACTTGGAGGTAAATTTCTATTCTGTCTTAGAATCTGCGTGTTTTGTTCATAATATACTTTCAATTTTGTTTAATATTCAAAAGACAACAACAAAACTACACGGTGCTAAAATTTAGGGATTTAACACTTATAAAATGTATATTTTTAGGAAAAAAAATAGGAACATGTAAACAGAAATTTACAATCTACAAATCGTCAACAAAATTCTTAATATTATATCTGTAATTCTCTACGGTATAAGTTTCTTTAAACAATAAACGTATCTTAAAGACGTAATAAAAACAATGTAACAATATCGTTCCAGCAATGCACTTTATTTGTTTTAACTCTTACTTCATACAGAGAGTGAGGTTTGAAGCTGTCTAAAGAGGCTAGTACCACGCATGAATGAAAATTGGAAATGTGACAGTAGGTGCTAGGCAAAATGCAGATTCACTCCATTGATATAACGTATAGTTCTGCTAACTCTATCTTTTTAATATCATAATGTGATGTTGCAGTTCTTCCAGTGAATGAAGTAGTTCGCCGTTAAAATTAACATTACTAAAAAGTTTCAAATCTGCCCACAACTTTGCTAGAGTTTATACAGCTTCACTCTAGCTATACCCGGAAAATTTGTTAAACTTACGATGTCAATAAAAAAATACTCTCTCTGTACTGTTATACAAGGTAAAGGTATATTGCAATTTTATTAATATTATGGTAGTAACAGGAAAGGGTTGGCCTGACCGGGGAAGGACCACGCTCTCAGAGAATACCAGTATAAAATGTTATCTCAATGCTGCTGTGTTTAGTATGATGAGTGTAGAGAACCGGAGACAGTTTTTAATCGTTATGAGGCATAACGTATTAGTCCTCAGGAGTGACATCGCATCTTTATTTCGATTCTTATTCGAGGATAGATCCCCTCTCCCACG
This sequence comes from Parnassius smintheus behrii, assembly GCA_036936625.1. Classification (NCBI taxonomy): domain Eukaryota; kingdom Metazoa; phylum Arthropoda; class Insecta; order Lepidoptera; family Papilionidae; genus Parnassius; species Parnassius smintheus. Next base: position 9,717,990 of record JAUPFT010000021.1, on the reverse strand, counting down.
ATCTTAGGAGTCCCTCTTACGCCTTTCTGTAACGGCTCCGCAATGTCAAGGGCTGTCCTATCCCGTGGTGCACCAACATTGTACAATTTCGGTGCTCCTCTACTACGTGTCTGAGGTCCCCGCATGGCCGCACAACTTGTACATGTACGACACTAATCCTCGACATCGTCACGATAATTGACCCAGTAAAGCTGTTCTCGGACCTTCAGTAGAGTTCGTTTAACTCCCAGGTGGACTCTTGAACGACCATTATGGCACAGCTGTAGAACATTCGGAACTTTAGCTTTAGGGACAACCATCTGCAAACGACAGCTGTCTCTTCGACCATTGTCCTATTTACGGCACAGGACTCCATCCTGAAACAGCAAGCTGTCCCATTGGGCCCAATAGCTTTTCGTGGTTGAACTCATCGCTGAGACGTCCCTCCACTTAGGCTTGGTAGCACGGGCCTTCATCCATCCCAGAATCGGCTTGATGTCCGGATCTTCCTGCTGTGCATGACGTAGGCTGTCCTTCCACCCGTTGCTGAGGTGGTCTGTCCTGAGCATCTTCACGGATACCACTTCCTTACTCTCTTGCCTACTACAATGGTTACAATCTTCAGGACAAGGTCTTCTTGACAATGCATCTGCGTTGCCGTGAGATTTCCCGCTGCAGTATCTGATAGTAAAGTCGTATTCCTGTTGCCGCTGGGCGGTGCTGTTAGCCGCACTTCTTCTCTGAGACCGTTCAGCTTCCCTTCCTAGGGTGTGCTTAGGGCAGCTGGACCGAAGATGGCCCCATTCCCCACAGCCATAGCACCTAGGGCTGTATCTTTTATTGTGGTCGCAAACCGTAAATGTTGTAACCTCCCTAGCATGAGGTGAACGATGATCCTGTCGCCGCCAGGCGGTGCCGTTAGCTGCACTACCCTCTCGAGGTCGATCGACTCTCCTTTCCACGGTTCGCTTAGGGCAGCTGGATCGAAGATGGCCCTTTTCCCCACAGCCATAGCACCTTGGGCTGTATCCTTTGTGGCGGTCGCGAAATGTAGCTGCTGCAACCTCCCTGACGCGATGGGAACGATGATCCTGCCGCACGGCTTCTACCTCCAGTGCATGGGCCAAGGCGTCCTTAAGCGTCTCGTGGTGCCCGAGCCTCACAGCAGCTCTGACTTTCAGGTCGCGGATGCCGTCGATGAATGTCTGAACCAGGTTCCCTTCAATGAGCGGAGGTACAGACTGGTATGCTTTTCGAACCATCTTCTCCACTTCAAGGGCCCACTGCTGCAGGTTTTCGTTGCTGCGCTGCACGCGATCTTTAAGCTGCGCGCAAAAGACGTGTTCCAGGTGAGCGTCGCCATATCTCGCCTCCAAGGCCTCAAGGAGCTGCTCGTAGGTCACTTTCTTACCGAGAGCTTCTAACACAGTTAAGGCTTGGTCGCGCAGGCCTAGGGTGAGTGCAGTCATGGCTTGGCTTTTATTCCAGCCGTTCGCCTCCATGACAGCCTCGAACTGGATTTTGTAGGCCGACCAGGAAGAGGTCCCGTCGAACGGCGGCACTATGAATCCACGTAGCGAAGGTGTTGTAGCTACTACGGGAGCTGTTGTTCCATCCCCAAGTTTGAGGTCGTCCAGCGTTTTTTTCATGTCAGCCATTACGTTGTCAACCCGATTGTTTACTTGATCGATTTGGGTTTCAGTTTTCTCGATTCGGGTTTCAGCTTTCGCGATTTGGGTTTCAGCTTCTGACAGGCGGTTGTCATGTTGAGTAACCCTATCCTTCACCTCCTTGATCTCCTTCCCGAAGGTAGCGTGAAGATCCTTCATGAGGAGCATCTGCTCTTCCAGTCGACGGGCCTGTTCCTCCTGTCCGTCCCGCAGCTGCTCTTCCAATCGACGGACCTGTTCTTCTTGTCGGCGAACCTGTTCCTCCTGTCGGCGAACCTGTTCCTCCTGTCGGCGAACCTGTTCATCCTGTGCACCCCGTAGCTGCTCTTCCAAACGACGGACCTGTTCCTCCTGTCGGCGAGCCTGCTCCTGCAGCATCGCCATCAGAGCACCTAAGTCAGGTGCAGCAGATGTAGGAGCTACCGACGGGCCTGCAGCCGGTGGCTGGCCCTCCGACGTCTGCGGCGTTGCACCACCAAATCTTCGTTGGTCCGTCTCCTGCTGGCGTTCGCGTACGGACTTCGCGTACGGACACCCTCCGTTTCCACCTTAGGTAAAATCGGCATGATTTTATCCCACTTCTGACACCAATTGTTACGATCTTGAGGTTCGTGACAGTAAAAATTGCCGATAGAATTACCTAAATTAACACTTTAATTTACTTTATACAAATTAAAGTTAAAAACACTAATAATTAAACACACTAATTCACTTAATTCCGCTCCGAAGCTTCGCTTGTGTCGCCGAGTTCAGTTCTGCCTCGATCGCATCTTGCAGCGCCTATTTATTTAAATTAGCAAAGAAGCGTCCCGAATATTCAAGTAAATGCGCGCAAAGGGACGAGTTTGCGAGTATAGATTTTCTAGAAACTTAGTTCTTCGGATGGCGCTGTCGGTTGAGAGATCTGTGATGTCATTTTCTGCAACGCTCTACTCGCTCTCGTTCCTGACACTAGATGGTGCTAGTATATCGTCGACTGGAGCGCGTAACAGTACCATATATTTTTTCTTGTTATGTATATCGGGGTTTCTCTGCGTAATATGATTAAAAATGAAAATATCCGCAAAAGAACCAGTAACTGTACATAGCCCAACGAATTAGTGAGCTAAAGTGGTAATGGAGCAGACATATAGCTTGAAGAACCGACAACCGATGAGGAAAGAAGGTTCTCTAGTGGCAGCCTCGTAATAGTAGACCAGTTTAGGGCACCTCCAACAATTATCTTCGAAATCAGACCAGATTACACTTCGAAATTATGTGGTGGTATTTAGTGCGGTTTTAACTACTCTTAAAATCATATATTGAGGTTAACAACGTTTCTTAATAAAATTAAAAGTAACCCGCTTTTCGGGCGCTTACATGGCTGTTCTTATCCCACAGCTACGAGTATATCAAGCTGCATAACAGTTGAATAGAGGATATAACATTGTACTTTTAGATGGAAAATATGTTTAGCTTGTACTCTTTATCCGAAATAATTATTTTTGTTATGTAATATTTTCAAGTTTCTTTTTAATTGCTTAAAATGAATACCTCATTTAGTAAGTTAGTGATTTATTAAAGACCTACTTTTTATTTGATATTTGAATAAACATCGACTGTTTGGTTGGTCTAGTTGTTATATGATCGTCACACGGTCGTCACGGTCGGCTCGTTACGGTCACAAGTGGACCCAAAATCAGTTGTTATGTTTTCAGTCAAGAAATTGTGCTTGTAAAACTTTTTTAGCGTTGGTTCTGCCCTAAACTCTCTCTGGTGGTGTAAAATTGCCACCTTTTTTAAAGAAGAGGGGGCAAACGAGCATGCGACTCACCTGATGTTAAGTGACTTCCGCCGCCCATGATCAACCGCAACACCAAGGGAATTGCAGGTGCGTTGTCGTCCCCTTAGAAAGCATTAAGCTCTTTTCTTGAAGGTCCCAGCTCATATCGGTCCGGAAAAATCGCCGATGGTAAACTATACCACAGAGAAGTCGTACGCGGAAGAAAACTTTGGTTTGCTTTTTTTTTGGTTAAAATGGTCAATTCAAACCGAAATAGAAATAGAAAAATCAAATTTCGACGGCTTAGTGGCGCAGTGGCTTAGTAACGAGTGATTGCGCTGGGGGCCGCGGGATCGAATCCCGCACGGAACAATAATTTATATGGCCTACAAATAATTGTTCCGGGTCTGGATGTTTGTCCTAGATGTATCGCTAGTACCAATATCGTTCTAAGTATACTATGATGAAACGGCGTACTGTAATTATATTTGCTCTAAACGTACTTAGTCATCATCATCATCATCAGAACAGCCCTTCACAAGTCCACTGCTGAACATAGACCTCCCCCAAGTTATGCCACAAAGCACGGTCCTGAGCCACCTGCCTCCATCGACTTCCTGCATATTATACCAGGTCGTCACTCCGCCCTACACTACGCCTACCAGTACGAGGCTGCCATTTGAGAACCTTTCCTCCCCATTGGTTATCGGTTCTTCGAGCTATATGGCCGGCCTATTGCCACTTCAGCTTACTAATACATTGGGCTATGTCAGTCACTCTGGTTTTGCTGCGGATATTCTCATTTCTGTCTGTCACGCAGAGAAACTCCGAGCATAACCCTCTCCATTGCTCGTTGAGCGACCTTGAGCGTCCTCATACGGACAGCAGTGAAGGACCACGTCTCAGATCCATAGGTCATCACTGGCAACACGCACTGGTTGTACAATCTAGTTTTCAGAGATTGAGGTATACCGGACGAGAAGATGTGCCGTAATTTCCCGAACGCTGCCCAGCTGAGTTAATTCCGTCGATTGACCTCTCAGTCGAAGTTGGACTTACCTAGTCGGACTATTTGTCCCAGGTAAACGTATTCGTCAACAACTTTGAGCATAGTGCTCCAAACAACTACCGCAATAGGTGTGACATGGACATTAAACATGATCTTTGTTGTGTCCATATTCATCTTAAGACCTATCTGTTGGGAGACACCATTGAGGTCATTGAGCATAGTGCTTAGGTCCTCCAGCGATTCTGCCATAAGGACTATACCATCGGAAAATTGGAGGTGAGTGATGTACTAGCCATTGATGTTAATACCGTATCCTTTCCAGTCCAGTAGCTTGAAAACTTCTTCCAACGCAGCGGTGAAGAGTTCCGGGGATATAACGTCACCCTGTCTTACACCTCTCTGCAGTTGGATAGGTTTCGAACTCTGGTTCTGTACTCGAATAGCCATCATAGCCCAACTGTACAAACACTTCAGCACTTCGATATACCGACAGTCAACTTGGCACCGCTGATGGGACTGTAGCACCGCCCAAATTTCGATGGAATCAAAGGCTTTCTCATAGTCCACTTACGCCAGGCAAAGTGATAGATTGTACTCTTCGGTCTTCTGTACAATCTGCCGCAGGGTATGTATGTGATCTATGGTACCGAAGCCTTTTCGGAAACCGGCTTGTTCGGGAGGCTGAAAGTCGTCGAGTCTGCGTGCGAGACGATTCGTAATGACTCTCGAAAACAGCACGTAGACGCGGCTCAGAAGGGAAATTGGTCAGTAGTTCTTCAAGAGAGCATTCTCGCCTTTCTTAAAGAACAAGACCACCGGACTTCTCCTCCACGCCTCCGGAGTAGTGTAGTGTAGTAGTGCCACCGTGGCGGACGGAATTGAATAGCTTCTACAGGACTTCAAGTACCGGTGTTCCACCCGCTTTCAGAAGCTCCGCTGTAATTCCATCCTTGCCTGGGGCCCTGCCGTTTTTAATGTGCTGGAGAGCCATTCTAATTTCACTCAGACTGACGTCGGGATATCATCGGAATAGTGTCAGATAAGACTTGCTCTGGGATCGTTACTCACACTTGCGTGTGGCTCCAACGATGATGTGTGCAGTTGCCCACAGAACCTCTCAATCTCACTCAAAATCTCAGGTGTCCCGAAATCGATGCTGCCACACTCAGTCTTCAGCTTTGACAGTTGGCTCTTTCTGGCAGACAGATCTCTGGCAAAGACTTTGGAGCCCTGGTTCCGCTAGATCGCTTCTTTAATACGAGCAGTATTAAAGTTGCGTAAGTCTCGCCGCATGCATTTGGGGATCTGTCTTTTCAGCTGTCTGCATGCTGTCAAATCAGTGGACGATTGCAGCCTCATCTCCCGTCTAACAGCCATGAGATTAAGAGTGTGATCGGAGAGTTTTTGTGTTCTTCTGCGGCGGGTTTTGCTGAACTTAGCTCCGACCGCATGGACAGTTGCCACGAGCTTGTCATTCATATCGTCCACTGCATTGCAATCTTCTAGGCACTGAAAGCGGTTACGTAACTCGAGCTGAGAGGTTTCGGGATTCCGGATAAGAGCACGAGGGGGATGGAGCGTCGACTTCATTAGTAGAGACCTCTCCAACTTACGTTAAGTTAGTAGTTACCAAGTAGGTTCAGTGTGCCTCTAACCATTCGGTGATCGCTGCCAGTTTTCACCCTTGCGATCACTGAGATATCTCTGAACAGTTGGTGTCTGGTTGTTATAATGAAGTCAATCTCGTTTTTTGTCGAACCATCGGGGCTCGACCAGGTCCACTTTATGTATGGCCGCTTCTGGAAGAAAGAGTTCATCATAAAAAGTCCCTCTTTCTCCATGAAGTCGGCCAGCTGCTGGCCCCTTGGGTTCATTTGCCCTATCCCAAATTTTCCTACCTTCAGCTCACCGTTCTTTCTTGTGCCCAGCTTTGCGTAGAAGTCTCCCATTAACACCGTATAGTGAGTCTTGGAGGAATGCATGGCTTTAGAAAGGTTCTCATATATTTCCTCCACCTCCTCATCGAGATGTTCCGACGTTGGCGCGTAAACCTGTATGACTCAGTTAGTCCGATAGTTAAAATTTTATTTATATTTAATTTTATGATACTATCACTAGGTTCAGGTCTTTATATTATGATATGGCCAGAAATAAATGAAGTGTCCCTATTTTAGGTATCAATACAAGATTCTCATATGATTGAGATCTATAAATATATAAGAAATTAATAAAAATCAACCAGATTGAAGCCCTCGGCAGGGGAGACTTGATGGCTGAGGGTTAGTGGGAAAGGAAAAGAAACAGGAATTATTATTATTCTTATATTATTATAGATAAAAATGTTTAGGCTGATGATAAAGCAGGCAAAAATAATATTTTTATTCCTTCCTGCTACTTATGAAATAAAAAAAGTTAATAAAAATGTTCATATCTGTTTAGATAGATGATAGAGTACATGTAAATGGGCGGCAGAAAGAATATAGTAATTTAGTAGATGTTTTGGTAATACTCGGTGTATTGTGGATATTTACTTGACAGGTATATAATTTATGTAGGGATGTACAAGTAAATATGTTGTAGTAAAGGCTTGGAACGAAATAAACATAAATGAAACATGAAGATTGAAAAAGAATTTTTATTTTCATTGATATTATAATAATATTATAATATTTTAATGTGTTGGAAGGCCACGCTGCAGTTATATCACGGTTGTAGTCAAATAAGTAATAGGATCGACCAGGAAAGGATCACGTTCTCACAGAATATCAATAAAAATAGCAGTGTAATGCTGCTATGGTTTGTATGGTGAGTCTATCGGACCAAATACCCATTTTACTGGTAATCAAGCATTCAATCTTACGCCTCGGCATCTATATTTTTATTTCTTGACAAGGATAGATGTATGTGTCAATGGGCCACAGCATCTATTTATCATCATGTGTACCGCGTGCACGTTCGTCACCCTCGTTCTCTACAAAAAAAAAGGAAACTAAGTATTTAATATAAAAGTTCAATTTGTTAAGCCTTACGAGGTAAACATATTGTTACCTGATTTAAATATATTTTAATGACATATCGTATAAACTGTGATTGTGCGAATAAATTAATATTTTTATTAACATTTATGTTATTCTCGTCTGGATAGTATTACTATTATTATTACGATTAAACTTAATTTAAAAATAAATAGAGATTCGTGTTACAGGAAGGGTATTTTTAAAGGAAATAATTTATCCTAATTGCAAACACCATTGGTAATGAGTCCTGGGAATGAAGTGCTCGTTACCGTGTTGCTTCTGAGTAATTATATATTTAATTATCTCTTATTCTGTCGCCAGAAAATGACTGATAGATAACTTACATTGTAAATTATTTAATAAAGTCTGTCTAGTATTCTTGTTAATATCTCGCTCAATATGTGCATTTTGCAAACCTGTGACAACTTCAATAACTGATACTTGTAATCTATATTATTGAGCCGTGATAGTTAAGGGTAAAAATCTCTTACCATAAAATTACGCGAGCAACTTGTGTTCGATCCTCAGCGACACTAATGAAATTGTTACTTGCAATATTATTTGCGGTAAATCAACACTTTAAATTGCAATTAACAATTTTGACGTGCTCAAAGGTAGAGGAAAACGTCGTAAGGAAACTTGCATTTTTGTGAAACGAATAGCTAGTCCGACAACACATACTGAGGCAGCGCGTCGGAAAGTTTCTTACCCTAAGACCTTTCAGCAATGAGAGGAACTCGGCTTGCAGTAGAACATATAATGGCTATAACTGTTTTATCTTTCTTATATTGAATAATTTTTTTTGCGTTTAAATTACATCTTGTAATATAATATATCAAACTAGATTTTCACTCGAATAAACAGCAATTTTCCCATGGGTATTGTAAAAGGTTACTCGGATCGGAAACTTCAAAGATTAAAAACTTCAAGACTAAAATAAATGATTAAACGCTGACGGTAGCCCAGACGTCTAACATTTCATTCCCCTTTTCCTCGTGATCATGCTAAAATTCGAAATGACCCGAATAAAAAGGGTGAATTTAAACTACAATTAAATAATTCTCTATCAGTAATCAAGTGTTGCCAGCGATGAACAACGTCGGTAAAACGCTCAAGGTTTCATCACCACTCACCACCAGGTAGGATTATATTCAAACACTTTCTTAATAATAAATAAGAATTAGTTCAAATAATAATACGAAAAAACAACGCATCTTAAAAAGGCTGAAATCGAAACAAAAACAGCATTCGCCATTCACTGGAATAAGCATCTTATCTCTAGATACAAGACGCGAATAAATTTTATATTGAGTGAAGCCGAATTGAAGCCTCGGCGGGACCAACTAGATTTACTGGACTTACTTAATGCCACTTTAAGATCTTTACGGTCTGCTTACGGGTGTGTTAAAAGCGTCGGCAAATACTAGCTTTAAATTATTTCTCAATACTTTGATATTCATATGCAAATGAATAATGAAAATTGAATGTTATTATGATTAATTATTCACAGTTGAATAATGTAATAGTATTCATATGAAACTGTTCAGTAGTTTTGTAAGAATAATCACAACCCCATGTTAAACCGTGGATGTCGTACAAGACGAAAGACGGATACTAAACATATTTTCCAAGTAAGTAAGGCTAAATTTGTGAAGGTTTTCAAAATATTTTTGTTTCTCAGACATTCAGGGCTCCTTGCGATGTTTTCAATGGTGTTGCCGGATTTGAAAATTGGTTTTGCGTACTATATATATTTATCCAGCGATAGAACAAATTAAAAATGTAAAAACTGACGTCAAAAAAACTAAAAAAAACGCTTATGTGGTAAATATTTATTCGACAAAGGCTCGGATAAAGGTTGCACGACATATGACGTCTACATGCCTTTGAAAATAATGAAGATTTTGGTAAATTTCTCATGGACCCCATTATCAGATCTCACAGAAGAAAAATATTCCAACCAATTGGAGGTTAGCAAAAGAAGAAGGGAAACAAATAATGTGTAAGATTTTATACAAAACGACAAAAATGAGATATCAATTTATCATCACATATACACATATAAATAAAGTTGAAATGTTTGACTGTAATACCGGAATAACCGCCTTAGGTTGGGTTGATTATGCATGAATCATATTTAAAATTTTTGAGTCAGTCTGTCTGTCGGTCTGTACGTGCTAATCTTCGTAATAATTGAACCGATAGTAAAGATACTACAAGAACAGATAGAGGGCAATGCAAGGAGTAATATAAGCTATATTTTATCCGAAACATTTAGAGATTAAAAGAAACGAAGAATTGGTATAATAAATGGTTTTTAATCACCTTGAACCTTGATTTAACTTATGAAAATCCGGGAAGGGTTGCTAGTATCAAATATTATTAATCTTACTGAAATATTCTCCACAAAACATAATGTGTGTGAAGTTATTCGTCACTCAAGTCTATTACATCGCTCCTCTGTGAAACGGAATTTTATTGTGTAAACAAGTGGAATGGTGGGGCCGTGGATAGGTTTTTTTTCTTAAGGATTTCTTTATTTCTTTTATCAGATTTTTTTTTCTTGATTAATAGTGATTATTTGTTTTTTGAAATTGAAAAATGTTGGAATGATCTTCCACCACCATTACGAGTCATAACAAATAAGAACAGTTTAAAGAGAAAATACAAAGAGTATTTATTAAATACGCAGAAAATGTCATAAATATAAAAAAAAATCGGCAGGGGCTGAATATATGCAATTATGTAACGTACATTTACTACCAATATTATTTTTAATAACCATTACGTTGTTCTAGCATAATTATTATAATTAGTCTGAATAAATAAAACACTACTGTAGCTCTTACTTTTAATACTATTATTTTTTTTCATGTTTTTGTTTATATTATATTTATATTTTGTTTATATTATGTTTTATCTCTTGTACATGTATATTAATTATCAAATTATTAATAGAAATATTATGATAACTTGTACTGGTTAATTATATAGTTCTTGTACTGGCTGAATGAATAAATAAATAATTTAACACTAAAAGCTATTTGTAATATAATCGGTGATGTACGCGTACTGTTATACTTTAGCTCACTAAGTAGGTATATGGGTGCTGACAGAATAACAGCGTTGTAGATTCTCTGCAACACATGCTGAGTCAGAACCCTTTCATTGTCCTAAAAATATTATTTTTGTATTAGTTTAACTTTTAAATATTTATTACTTTTGGTCAAGGAATAAATATTTTATTATTATTATTATTATTATTATCAATTTACCTTACAAAATAAAAATAAATAAAACTTGAAATAAAAAGTAAAATACGACTTCAAAAAACTAAAGAGAAAGACTGAGAAGAATATTTTACAAAGATGATACTTTATTTTAGACTAAAGTTGATAAATGAGCAGACAGTCCACCTGAATGTGGGTGAATGCTTTGTTATTTATTATCGATTAAGAATCAAAATACAGATGCGTTGTTACCTCTGAGGTCGAAAATACGATGCGATGCCTCGTTTCAAAAAGTGTATCCGGTTTTCTAAGCTCACCATACGAAAGTGAATTCAGAAGATATAGGACAACACCTGATACTGAAATTATATTTGTTTTGCAGAAGAGGGCCATAAGAGCAATCTACAGTGTAAATCCTAATTAGCTAATAATTAAATTTTACCTCGCAATATATTTACGAAAATGTAATGTATGTACATAAAAATATAGGTAGAAAAATACATTAATTTAATTTTATAGTACTTACTTTATAAAATAAAGGTAAAAAGTTAGCACACAGTCCACCTGTAAGTGTATGCTGTTTATACATCAATATCTATCCTCGATTAATAATCAAAATGCAGATGCGTTGACACCCCTTAAGACTATAATGGACTGCCTTTTGTAACTTTTACCAGTAAAATGGGTCTCCAGTTCTCTACACTCACCACACGAAGTACAACAGTATTAAACTGCTATTTTATGCCGATATTCTGTGATAGCATTTTCCTACCCCGGACCAGCGCAGCCGTAATATGAGTGCGACATGGCTCTACCACGTAATATTCATTATTTAAATGCAATGCAGACATACTATACAGACACAAGCTAGTAGTATTTGTTACTTGAACTTAGAGTCAGTAATTAATTCGGGAAACAATGTACGAGTACACGCTTTTATATCATTATTCCAGAAAACATACAAAAAAAAAATCACCGCCAAGGGTAAAATTTTTACTGTACAAAGGTTCGGGAAAAGTTAACAAGGGTTAATATAATATTAAGGAATGTTATTAGCCCTTGGCAGTGTAGGGGCCGCCGCCAAGCTATTACTTATATTATTTCTATGATTATTTGTGTAACGTAATACATTATTGTAAACTGTTCTTTTTTATTTCAAAAATAGTCATCATGATATTTACATCATGTCCTTGACTATTTCAAAAATAATCAAGGACATAAAATAATTCAAGTTAAAATTAATAATACTCTCTAACCGACTCCAAATAAGCTTAAAATGCTTGCGTGGCGAGTGATACGATATAACACGACAGTACTATGTCCAGCAGCGAGATTTAATAAGCTGAAACTAATTTTTCGTAGACTATCGAAAATTGCCACGTAAAACTTACAGCTTTTTTCTATCAGGTTGCCTATTTTACTGTAATAAGTCACAAAAAATAAACTGACTGTCTCGTTGGCCTAGGGGAAGTGAATGTAACTGCTGGTCATGACGGCCCAAGTACGAATCCCGGGCCGGGCAAAAAGAATTAGTGATTGAGTTTTCTTACGAACCTCCAGCAGTATTGGTATATCGTCCCATCGGACTGTGAGAATGAGGGAAAAGAGAGTGAACCTGTGCTTGCGCATAGACTTGGGTAGTCCTTCGCAGATGCTGGTCTCCGTTAAGGCTGGCCGCCGTGACCGAAATTAAGTCTGGAGGACATTATTAATAACGCGGTTTCAGAGTCGTAAAATACTCAAGTTAACTACAGTTACGTCGTAAAATTTTATGTTGTTACATTATGCATGTACTTTATGTTGGGACATATTGCATGTTTATACAACAAAGTTTTCTCAAAATTTTTTTTAGAGTAATAATATATTTATAAGTAGCACGAAACACACACTCTATGTGAGAATTTATTTCATGTTTTCTTGTTACTAACGGATGTGAATTCATTTATAAATCTTTTACTCATAAATTTTGTTTGTTCTTTTAAAACACGCTAAATATTATTCAAAATTTCATTACTTACTTCATAATCATCAATTTTGTTCGGTGGTAAACAGTACAGTAATAGTAAACAGTAATAAAAAACAACAAACAGAGTATATTGTGATAACATAAGTATACGTGTAAGAGGGAATTTTCAAATGTCAACGTAACCTACATCATGACCCACAAAAAATATATCAGACGTGATGGATAAGATATTCACTTATATTATTCAGTACTGTTTATTATTGTACAATAATGTTAACGTTATAGCTACTCGCAACGTAAATCATTTAACGTTAGTTAGCAAACGCGTTTAAAGTAAGTCTTTGTAAAATTTCACGTAATTTTACATAAATTGACTTTTTATATTTATAATTAATACTCTCTTAGTGTGTCTTTCTATGAAATCGAAATAACTGCTTTATATTGAGCTGAGAGGACTACTTGCATACCATTAAAACATGTACTATTATTTTTAAAATTTATGACTGTCTGTCCTGTCGGGCTTCACGAACACTTCACTTCACGAACGGATAGAAAACAATGCAAGGAGTGATCTGGGCTATATTTTATCCGAAAAACTTGGGATCATTGCGAGGAGATATTACCATAGTACTTTATCGTAAATCATACAAAAGCCCTAAACACTATAAATAACTGGTGTAGAGATAACAGTTTATAAGTTAATGCCGACAATACTGTTATAATACCATTTGCCAAAATGAGAAAGTAAAGTAAAGTAAAGTAAAGTTACAGCCTATATACGTCCCACTGCTGAGCACAGGCCTCCCCTCATTTGTGATTGGGTTTTGGGTTTTTAGGGCAAGGAAGTGTCCGCCGCGCTGCCCCAGTGCGTGTTGGCGAACTTCACATGTGTTCGAAATATATTTTTTTTTTATTCCTCAGACATGCAGGTATCCTCACGATGTTTTCCTTTACCGCCGAGCAAGTGGTAAATCAGCACTTAAAATGCAATTAACAATTTCATTGGTGCCGGCGGGGATCGAACCCAGGTTACTCGCGTTCTGTTATATTTACAGCGAGCGTTAACCATCTGAGCTACCACGGCTCTACCAAAATAAGACGGTTGAACAAATTAGTCACATCGAAACTCAATGGTAAAGAAGGACCATTTTCCATTGAAGATAAGTACTTTGGCGTAACAATCGACAAAAAACTAACGTGGAACTCTCACCTTAGCAAAGTATGTCATAAGGGAAAACATTGCTCTATGTACGTGTAGTTGTTTGGTCGGGAACAACTGAGCTGTGCAGCTGTGCAGTAGCATAGTGAGGCCGATTCTCACCTACGCCTCCACTGTCGGGCACAACAAGGCTAACCAAAAGACGACTGCGGACAGACTAAATAGTGTACAAATGACTGCCTGCTAAACGGCAACTGGAGCTGTGCGGTCATGCACAGGTGCGGAGCCTGGAACGGCTTTTAATGCACTTCTATGCTTAACGCCCCATGATTTTTATCTAGACAAGGAGGCGATGGCTAGTTTTTATAGGATTTATGCCCAGGGCGGTTTGAGATTACTCTCCTACAGATTGAGATCCATGCTTGACTCAACTAAGGAAACGCCAGTCTTATGCATTATCTCATATATCATGCGCTGATTATACGCTTTTGATAGAAAGTATAAATTTACCCTCCAGAGAAGACTGGCTGAATGGCCAGGTTATCCATGATGTGATGTTTCTAGGTGGTAGAGCCATGCTGCAGTTATATTAGAAGTATAGTTGTAGCACGAATGGGTCGGCTCAACCGGGAAAAGACCACGCTCTCACAGAATACCAGCGTAAAATAGTAGCTTAATGCTGCTGTGTTTCGTATGGTGAGTGTAGATAACCGGATACCCTTTTAACTGGAAACAAGGCATTTCATCTTAATCCTCACGATTGAACTTGTCTACTTTAGACTATGAACCACAAGACTAACCCATATGAGATTTATCAGCAGATTCTTTGCAACTTTAGCGCTGTTCCCCTTCGCTTTTACAACAATACATAAAAGTATACAGCCGACATATTTTAGTTTATTTCATTATATTAACGGAGACCATGAAATCTTTGTAAATTTTTTGATAATCAATACTCACGTGATAACATATTATGTAAATATGAGTTAATGATCACATATGAAAAACCATGACATTATAGAGAAAAATTTCAAAATATTTTTAAAACAATATTGCCCACATATAAATAAATTACCTTCTCGGAAAACAATATCTTCCAGTTTAAAACCTAAACTTTATCAAAAGACGAAAGATAAAGTACTACTACAGTTGCAAACAGAAGCCGATGCGATATGCTTAACCACCGATGGCTGTACATCGATAAGTAATACGAGTTGTGTTGCGCTGACAGCTCACTACATTGAACAGAGTTGTATGCTTAAATCGTTTTTTTAGGCTGCGTTCAATTTGACGAACGAAACACAGCAGAAAACTTATCGAATTTTCTGATAAGTGAAGTTGCTACTTGGGGCATTTCAAATACCCTTTTTACTGGAAATGAGGCATTCTATCTCAGTCCTCACGGGTGACAACGCATCAGCATTTTGATTTGTAATGGAAGATAGATGTAGATGTCTATGGGCCGCAGCAACCACTTACCATCAGGTGGACTGTGTGCCCGTTTGTCAGCCTATTCTATATAAAAAAAAAATATCAGGCATCATAACTGACAATGCGGCAAATATTGTGGCAGCCGTTCACTCATACGGTACGGTTTATGCTCATACGGTGAACCATGAAGTTCAACATAGTTTAAATAATATTAAAAATCAATTAGATCAGGTTAAAGCAATAGTATAGTATGTCAAACATAGCTCATCAGCTGAGAGCAGACTGATGGCTATGCAAACTCAAATGGAGTTACCTCCTCTGAAATTTAAGCAGAGCGTTGTAACTAGGTGGTTTTCCACTTATGACATGCTTGCAAGATTGTTTAAAATTAAAGGTGCCGTCGTTAGCACACTAGCCATTGAACAACCTCGACTGAGCAGCCTGATACCTTATGATTGGATAGTCATAGAAAAATATATTCAAGTTTTAAAAGTATTTTATGACGTCACGAAAATGAGTGCTGAGAAGTCTGTATCTATGTCTAAAGTATTGGTGCTGGTAAAAATAATGAAACAACGTGTTGTGAATTGTCTTGCCGACATTACTCCTTGTACACAACCTGTCCAATATGTTCAACTACTTATGACCCCTCAAGATCAACTTAACTGTCGCTTCCTTATTGTAGAGGACAGACGTTATGGCCTCAGAAGCATCATTTTTAGATCCCCGCTTAAAAAAACATGCATTTTCTAACAGAACAAAATATGATTACCGCTTGAAGTCTACTAAAGGAAAACTTCGTGGTTTGGTTACATGTGAAGATACGACACCATTATCAGAAAAAGGCGCTCAGCCGCAACCTTCTACTTCTGGCAGCACCTGGGCATCATTTGACAAAGAAGTGGAAAACGAAATAATAAAAAACCCTACCTCTACAAGCATAGTGGAACTAGATAAATACCATAACGAACCACATATAAACCGAACGGATGATCCATTAAAGTGGTGGAATGAGCGCCGTCTCCTCTATCCACATTTATATACCCTAATGAAGCGTCGGCTATGTGTGCAAGCCTCTCAAATGTTATTCCTTCATCACAATTTGGAGTAAATTATCATTGTTATTTCAATACCAATAAAGCTGTTTCCTTTTTTTAACATTTATATTTTATTTTTCATCCTTGTAGATTGAGTTCTTTCATATCATATTACGATACATAATCCCCACAAAGCACTAAGTTATATTAGAAGTATAGTTGTAGCACGAATGGGTCAGCTCAACCGGGAAAAGAACACGCTCTCACAGAATACCAGCGTAAAATAGTAGCTTAATGCTGCTGTGTTTCGTATAGTGAGTGAAGAGAACCGGATACCCTTTTTACTGGAAAAAAGGCATTTCATCTTAATCCTCACGATTGAACTTGTCTACTTTGGAATATGAACCACAAGACTAACCCATATGAGATTTATCAGCACCAGATTCTTTGCAACTTTAGCGCTGTTCCTCTTCGCTCATAAAACAATACATAAGATAAACAGCTGACATATTTTACTATATTTCATTATATTAACGGAGATCATGAAATTTTTGTAAATTTTTAATAAACAATACTCACGTGATAACATATTATGTAAACATAAGTTAATGATCACATATAAAAGACAATGACATTATAGGTGATTTTTCGATTTATGAATTGTAGGTGATTTTTCGATTCATCAGTCCGATAAACTACTTGCAACGTTCGTTTATCGAAAATTTCGGAAAAACTCAAAGTAATTGATTTTCAACTACCGATTGGATGAATTTTAAATCTTGTCGAATTTATGCGACGTTTAAATTTGGCTGAAATTAATATTTTGATTGTTCAAATAAAAAAATCATATTTATTTAATTCCCTTTATCAAATTAATGCATCCCTGTGTGACGGCCCAATATTATTATGAATAATTAAATTCAATATAAAAATAATCTTAAATGACATTATATTAAATAACAACATTACATAAATAAGCATAAAATTAAGATAAATAAATTTCAGACATAAGACAAATAATATAGTAAATTAAAGGCAAAATATTGTCTTTCAGAATAAATAAATGCATAAAAAACTTGTAAAAATATTTAAAATTATGATATATAATAGAAATACAAATCAAAAAGTTTAAAATAAAGATAAATAACATTTATCTAATAATTAAAAAACTGACTAAAATTGTCTAAGTCTTAGAAGGAGTTCATGTATAAAAGAAAAGTTATGGAAGGTGTGGTTTGTATAGATGTCTTGTATGGAGGAGCTTTTTTTATAGAAGAAGGAGCAAACGAGCATGTGGCTCACCTGATGTTAGGTGACTACCGCCGCCAATGATCAACCGCAACACCAGGGGAATGGCAGGTGCGTTCCCGGCCCTTTAGAAAGGAGTAAAGTCTTTTTTTGAAGGTCCCCAGGTTGTATCGGTCCGGAAAATCGCCGGTGGTAAACTATTCCACAGAGAGGTTGCACGCGGAAGAAAACTCCTTTTGAAACGTACAGTGGTGGACAGCCAAGCTCCAGATAGTGTGGATGGTATCGGGACGTTTGCCGCGTAGTGCGTTCACGAAATTTGGCGGCTGGGATTAATCTGAACAATCCCTCAAAGCACTCTCCATGGTATATGCGTAAGAAAATGCAAAGAGATGCAACATCTCTTCGCAGTGCCGGTGAATCGAGCCGATCGGAAAGCACTCGGTCGTCGACGATTCGAGCCGCTCTGCTCTGGTTGCGGTCAAGTGGAAGGAGCTGATAGTGGGGAGCCCCAGCCCAGAGATGGGAACAGTATTCCATTTGCAGCCGAACCTGCGCCTTGTAAGGTTGCAGACGGTGTGCCGGCGTGAAATACTGTCCCGCTCTGCTGAGCACTCCAAGCTTTTTAGAGGCCAATTTGGCCTTTTCTTCCAAGGGACCACGAAACTGCACGTCACTCGATATGTCGATGCCGAGGATTCCGATACTGGCTGGAGCAACAAGGGAAGTGCCTTGAAACTGAGGATATACAACAAATATATACATACATATAATCACGCCTCTTTCCCGTAGGGGTAGGCAGAGACCACTTCTTTCCACTTGCTACGATCCTTACATACTTGTTTCGCTTCGTCCACTTTCATTATTCCCTTCATACATGCTCTACGGTTTAGGGTACTCTTAACCTGGCCTTTTTTCAAGACGTCCCTAATTTGGTCTAGAAAAGTCCGCCTAGGTCTACCCCTTCCAGCACTTCCATTCACACTTGCCTTATACACTTTTTCGTCAATCGTTCTTCATTCATTCTCTCGATGTGGCCAAACCATCTCAGCATACCTTTCTCAATTTTTGTCACTACATCTTCTTTCAGACCACAACGTTTCCTTATCTCACTATTTCTTATCCTGTCACTCAGTTTAACTACTATCATACTTCTTAATGCTCTCATCTCAACTGCATTTATTCTACTTTCATGTTTCTTCTGCCATACCCAACTTTCACTTCCGTACATGAGTGTCGGAACCAACACCCCCTCACGCACAGCCAAACGAGCCTTGTTAGACACCTTCCGACTGCTCACAAAGGAGTGCAAAGCTCCATTCACCATGTTTCCTGCATTCACTCTTCTTTCGATATCACTCTCACACTTTCCATCTCTTGTAAACTTTGACCCCAGATACACAAACTCTTTCACCTGTTCAATTTGTTCATCTTCAATCACGATATTGCAGTCTGTCACTGCCTCATCTTTTTCAAACACCATCACTTTCATTTTCCTTACATTCACCTTCATTCCCTTTCTAACAAAAGCTCCACTCATAGCAGTTACCATCTCCTGCAACTCCTCGGCCGAAGACGCAAGTAATACTTGGTCATCAGCATAGAGAAGACATTTGACGAGTAACTCATTCATTCTCAACCCACTTTCATTCTCTTTTAAATCTGTCAAACAATTGTCCATGAACAGATTAAACAGCCACGGTGACGCTACACATCCCCGTCTAACACCTTTTTCGATATTAAACCATTCAGTGTATGCCCCGTTTATCCTAGCACTAGAATCCCTATAAAGAGATTGCAATGCTCGTATGAGGACACTGCTCACACCGTACACGGACAGTGCCGACCACAATTCATTCCTCACCACTCTATCATAGGCCTTTTCTAGATCTACGAAGGCGCAGTAGACTTTCTTGTTTTTAGCCAAACACTTTTCGGCTATGCACCGCAAAGAAAAGACCTGATCCGTACATCCCATTCCCTTTCTAAATCCCGCTTGTACATCCCATATTTTCTCGTCTGTTTCATTCACAACCCTTTCAATCAACACTTTCGCATACAATTTACCGACGACGCTAAGAAGGCTTATACCACGGTAATTTATGCAGTCATGCCGTTACCCTTTTCCCTTATACAATGGCACGATTACGGCTTTGCACCAGTCTCCTGGCACTTGCCCATTTTGCCAGCACAGATTGAAAAGTCGGTACAGCTGACTAGCCACCAGGCCCTGTCCAGCCCTCAGCATCTCGACGGTAATCCTGTCATACCCTGCAGCCTTACCTAACCTGATACTTTTCAACGCTTTCACTATTTCATCCACGCTTATCTCATTTTCATCAACATTTATATTCGTTTCCGTGGAAGGTGGCAGATGCTGTACCTGCACTTCCTCTCTTTCAAACAAACTTTCAAAATACTCTTTCCATCTCTTTAACACACATTCTTCTCCTTTTATAATGCTCCCATCTTGACTCCTGATTGTACTCAGCTCCAAGGTAGAAGTTTTTCCTTTGACTGTTTTGATGGTTTTCCAGAAAAATTTAATGTTTGACTGGAAATCTTCAGTGAGCCTCCTATCGAAATCATCTTTTCGTTCTTCTTTATTTCTAGACACAGTTTCTTTCGCTGCTGTTTTCAATCTTTTATACTTCGTTCTTGCTTCCTTTATCTCGTCATCCGTTGCCTTTTGAACTTTTTGGTTAGGTTTTGTTGCTAACCAATCCAACCACGCTTTCTTCTTTTCTTGCACAACCCTTTGTACATCTTTATTCATCCACACGTTATCATTCTTTCTCCCTTTCCTTCGTTTAGCTACCCCGCATACCTCAATCGCAACATTTACAACCCCTTTCTTAAATGTCTCCCACAAATCTTCAATCATTCCTGTCTCTTCTATCCCTTTAAAACTTTCTTTCAGTTTCTCTACATACTCGTCTTTCTTTTCTTTTTCTTGTAGATTTTCCACTCTGTCCAAAACACTCGTAGACTCGGCCCCTCGGTGTCGCCACCGTTTAAAGAGGCTACGCATTCGGGCTATGACCAGGAAGTGGTCTGTGACGAGGCCTACACCGCGGTATGCCCGAGTGTCTAGCACTTTCTTCTTCAGTCTTTCATCCACAATTACAAAATCAATCATACTTCTAGACTCACCCTCATCTCTTGTATACAAATGGATCTTTTTGTGGTCAAACATTGTGTTGGCCACGCACAGATTCCATTCCAAGCATACTTTAAGCAGGCTTCTCCCATTGTCATTCACTCTCTCGTCCCCAAACATACCCAGAACTCCTTCATACCCATCACGCTTTACTCAAACCTATCCATTAAAGTCCCCTAACATCACGATCCGTTCATTTTCTCCGCATTTATTCAAGACCTCTCTCATGCCATCCCAAAATTCCTCTCTCTCTCTTGTTGTGATTTTAGTGACCCACCTCCACGCAGATCCGTCGGTGCATAGACCCCAAGGATAAACAAGCGGGTGAGTCCGACTTTTAACCTAATCCAGAGGAGTCTTGGGCTTACACATTCATGCTCCATTACACATTCAATCATTCGAGATGAAAGAATCACACCAACTCCCTGACAGCCTCGGCTGGTTTGGGGGACTCCCGACCAGTATGCCGTGTAGGGGCCATGAACCGTGGTGTCACATCCTTTCCTCTTGGTTTCGTTCACGCACAGAATATCAATGCAACGTTCATACATCATCTGACACACTCCATATACCTTTCCATCCATCCCTCCTCTTACATTCAACGTAGCGAAGCGGCTCTCCGTGGGCCGCTTTTCGCCCCCGCGAGAAACGAGACGTGATGGGTGGCGAACCACATCGCCGCCATTTTGGTTAATTTTTTGATTATCCATTGCGTTCCCTCGAATAGCGAAGGAAAGGTTTGTCCCCCCACAGAGCCCCGCATGCCAGGGTAAGGCTAGCCTAATTCTGGGGTCGCCCGGTCCCAGGCCAGTGTGGCACGCTGACGACTAGGCTCGCCCCTAGCCATGCATCCATCCGCACGGCCGACGTTGGATTGGCGGAGGGTAGGAATAGGAAAACGGGAAGGATAGGTGGAGTGAAAAGAAAGAGTAAGGTAAGTAAGGGTAGGAAATAGGAAATGTAGGATATTACCGTCCATGAAGGCAAGGAATAGGACGGTAATAGCTAGGGTAGCCGGGGATATACACGACAAAAGGGTTCTTTTTAGCGGTTAACGCGCAAACTTGTGTCTTCTGGGGGTTAAACTGGACTAGATTTAGTCGCCCCCAATCCGAGACTCTGTTCAGCAAAGACTCGACTTCAGACACAAGTTTGTCCCGGCACTCGGAGACGTTTTCCCGAGAAATATTGGCTCGGCCGGTGTAAAGAGCATCACCAGTGCTGTCATCTGCATAGCAATGAATGTTACGGGTTTGCAACATATCATTGATATGCAGAAGAAACAGCGTTGGCGATAGCACGCAGCCTTGTTGAACACCAGCTTTAATAGGCTTGCAATCGGAGCTTGCACCATCTACAACGACCTTGATGCTCCGATCTGCAAGAAAGCTGGCGATACAATCGCACAATTTCTCGGGAAGCCCATAGGAAGGGAGCTTCGAAAGAAGCGCTTTGTACCAAACCCGATCGAAGGCCTTGGCAATGTCCAAACTAACGGCCAATGCCTCCCCCTCGGACTATACTGCCTCCGCTCATCTGTGAGTTAGGTAGACCAGAAGATCACCAGCTGACCGACCACGGCGAAAACCGTATTGGCGGTCACTAATCATATAAGATAGGCCAGTAGTTGGACGGGTACAAGCGGTCGCCTTTTTTAGGGATCGGGTGGACGAAAGTCGTATTCCATGATTTCGGGACTCCACCTAGGGAGTAGGAGTACCGGAAAAGACGCATTAAATCCGGTGCCAAATCTGAAGCACACGTCCTCAGCACAATTGGGGGGATTCCGTCAGGCCCAATCGACATGTGGAGAGGAGTACTTTGCGAACCGAGCGCTGTGTGGACTGCACTTCCGGCATGGAGTATTCACACCGCGGGATAGTCGGTGGCGTACTCCTCCGTCATCGAGAGTCGTGTTGGACGCAAAGAAAGAGCCTAGAAGATCGGCTATCTCCTTTGCGGTATTGGCCAGTGAATCGTCCTCTCTGTGAAGATATGGAAGAGATGGCTGACAGAAATTCCCCGGGACAGCTTTGGCGAGAGACCAGAACGCACGGGTTCCATAAGGAAGACGAACTAGTTTCTTGCCAATTCTGCCTAAGTGCTCTGACTTTTTTTGTATTATAGTCGTACATTCTAAATAACAAATAAGGAAATAATTGTAAAAAATATTATTTTCTTCAAACACAACTAAGCATGTAGTGACAAAAGTTTATTTAACAAGAGTCTCGCATTAATACTTGACTCTCAAGATTCTCGTATTTCAATATACGATAAATTATACCTGCGTATGTTTGTCCAAAATGACGCCATTTTATTACTACTGTGGCACATATGATCTATCTCATTATACTATGATCAAGTAATCAAGTAATGGAATTACGAGTATTTTTTTATAAAATAAGAGTGATAAACGAGAACACAGTCCATCTGACATCTAATCTCGATCAAAAATCAAAATGCAAATGCGTTTCCACCGCCGAGGACTAAAATGAAAAGCCTCGTTTCCAGTAAAAAGGGTCTTCGGTTCACTACACTCACCATAAGAAACACAGCAGCATTGAAATGCTACAAAATTATAATTTTACGTTAAAAAATTCCTGTAATATGGAAATCCGCATGGGAGAATAAAACACGACATCTGAAAAAATGTATCTATACATTATAATATTGTCTATCATAAGTGTGATCTATATTAATTTTATTTTTAAAATTTTCTAAAAAAATCTGTTATTATTAAGTTAAATTTTTAACACATTTACTGGAAAAAGCTTTGTAGTCCATACCATTCCTTATAATTAACTGAATTGTTAATTCAATTCAAATTAAATGATATCATATTACAAGCAATATGAAGTAATAAACTGAATCAAATTCAAATTTTAATAATTATAACTAATAGTGATTTCATTATTCTCTCAAAATGTGTGATAAATACCAAGATTGATGAGTTCAATATAAAATTTTATTTCTGTTATATATCAAAGCTATTTGAAACAAAAGGAAACCTCGAAAACGCGAATATACTTCTATAAGGCGACGTCCCAAAGGCTCATGCTACTTGTAAAACAAGCCTTTGTATAAATATACGGCATTCGTACAAAGCATTGCTGATTCCTTTGAGCTCTATGATTTTCTATCAGATTTTTATATAGATAAGTAGGGTCTGCTGGTATGTTTAAGCATCCTAAACTAACAAGTTCTTGCGTTACAAGCATGCAAAGTCATTGTATTGTGAAGATAAGCTTTACTATATTTGGTTTGTTTAAACTAGAGTATAATATTGTGATCTTTTATACTAAATTACATGTAAGTGTATTTAAATCGTAATCGATAAAAATTTACTTGATCACAATGGAATAGGATAAAATACAATAACTTTTATCCAACACTCATATAATATATAATAAATCTTTACCTATGAAATTACCAGTCTGCAGTACTGGCCACTTGAAATCAAAATAATTTTTGTTTGGCCTAGAATTCTATTTTTAAATTAATTTCAATTTAGAAACGTGGAATTCTTTTTCAAAATCAGTCATTTGTCTATTGCATATAAGCTTTATCTTTTCATAGCATTTAAATAATTTTCATCATCATAGATGCGTGGAAGATTTAGGTAATTTTGGAATATGGGTACCATCGTGGCAATAACGTGGCACAAGCAGCACGCAACATAAACGACATTTACGGAGCGAATGCTATAAACACAAGCAAGCTAGTAAAAGTAGGGTTCAAATTAATTTATTACACTTTCCATTTCTCAAAGTATTGCTGCAACGAAAGATAGACCTAATTTAAACAATTCTGATATTTCTGAAAATTTTGAGAATCTCAAACATGGTTAATAAGAAAATCTGCTAACTATATCGTAGCTTCTGTTCTGTTTCATTTTAATGGAGGATAATGGTGTTCCTTGTGATGAATAGAAGTGTGTTAAAGTACTAATCGGAGAGGAAAATTTAAAATCTTTAAACTTTTTTACGAGTTAGAGCCATGCTGCAGCTATATTACTGGTATAGTTGTAGAACGAATGGGTCGGCTCAACCAGGGAAGGACCACGCTCTCATAGAATAACAGCGTAAAATAGATGAATTAAAAATAAGTAAAATCAGTTAAATAAACGCGATAGAATCCGTAAATTTAGTTTTATTCGAGATGTTTTTATTTTTCACAACATATTTTTCACTGTCTTTATCAGTCAAAAATATATTGCTGGTCATAGGTCTCTCCTTTTGTGAAGATAAACTGACTTAATAGTTATGTTTGGCAGATGAAAGAACAATCGCAGTATCAGCGTCTCCACTCTATGACGCTGTTGCTCATCGTCTGTTTGAGTATTTTACATTTGACGTAAACGAAATGGTCATACCGTCTATCGGAAGCTATAAGATTTTTCTGGGGATTCCTTTAGTAATATCTTGTGTGGGTAACCACGAGACGAAATGGTGTGATGGATAATCTCACTCCACTACCACACAGTGCATGAAATTAAATTTGTTAGTAGTTAAATATGTGGGCCACTTCAGAAAGTTCGAAACTAAAAGAAATTCTATAAATAAAGCTATTATTATCAAATCTTTACCAAGAACTTTCAACAAGCACTTGTACAGAGTTTATTTTGTCTGAACCAATTTTCGAAACTTTTTTTCCCAGTTCGACTTAGATACGCTCGCTTTACGGCCTGCTCGGATGCTTCAAGTGCATCTTCCGGCGATAAAAACTGTATTCTTTTTAGCGAATTTTTTTCGGAAATAAAACGAAGTAACATGGTGAAAAATCTGGACCGCAAGGAGGATATCTGCCCAAAAGCTAAACAGCAAGTCCATTATTTTGAACGATGAGTGCGTGGATATTGCGTCACGATGAAGCTGTAAATCCCGTGGTCTATGAACTTTACGAAATATTGCAATTTCTTTACGAAATATTATTTTCGTAAAGAATAAAAAAACAGATATTCCAAAAAATAAAAAAAATAACCTAGCGATCAAACATTTTGATACATACCGTCAGATGGTGCTATATTCCTGGATCATACTAATAATCCAAGATTGATTGCCTGTAATAATGTCGTTAAACCACCAAGACGAGCCTGCTTTAAATTTAGTAATGATGTCACACACCGTTCCACGCGGCCTGCTTTTGAACGTAGGTGAAGGTTTGTGGCAAATACCATTTGAAATCCATGGTAATAGAATATGAAAAATTGTAGATTTCCAATTATACTTAGGGATAAACGCCCTTTTTTAAGTTTACTATATACTGCTGGTTTATCAAAATTCATCACGGTCAACTAACTATGAGGGATAAAAAAGTAAACTCCCTTTCACGGATGATACGAATACGAAAATATTTATTCATGAAAATATTTATAATTTCTTGAATAAACTTTTTACAACAATTAAAGGTTTGTCAACAATCAAAGCCGCCATTTGGAATTTTAAAATACCATCGCACTACAATGTCGTGATACAAATCCAATAAAAATATATTAAAATTAAGGATGTAAAAAGAAAATAGAGGTAAATTCGAATTTGAGGAATTCGTATTTTTATTTGGACATTTGTATATTTTAAAATAAATTATAACTGGCCAGTGTCTTATATTTTTTTTCTAAAGTTAGTAGGTTAATTATTTGTCATTGTAGACGTCCATATTATGTTGAACGATGTCGTGATTCATGGCAACTTTATATTGCACGATATGAAAGTTTTCTTGCGCGAAATTGCTCCTTTCCTTTTACTGCCATATTGCATTTTCTTTGTTTCGAATTTTTGTTTCATTGTCGGTGTCGTATCATATCTTTTCTTAATAGGGTACAATGTTTGTATTGATTTGATACACAAATAGGTATACTACTTTGGTATATCATTTTTAGTAACAAGTAATACATGATCAGTCTCTCTTAAAATTGTTATTAGCTTTCTCTCTATAAACTTTTTATCCATTGAATACGATCTATCAAAAGTTCACTACTGAACACTGGCCTACCATCCATATAATCCATGGGAATTGCTCATAGGAGGGTTATAATTCAATTTTAACCTTCACGAAGCGAATGTATGTTAGGCATTCCCTCGTGATCATTACGCTCATACTCATGTTTCCTTAACGGATTTAGAACAATTGTGTACGTTTCTAAGTTAAATTCATTAGCAATTCAATAGACTATTATAGTATTATCGACCATAAAGTTTAATCCATTTAATCGTATTTAAACTCCCAAATGTCTCGGATTCGACTTATCCGTCAACCCTTTAGTATAATAATGCTTTTTTACACTTTGCAAATATTCCATGTAATCACATTTCTAACAGGGATGTGCTGAAATAGTATAACATTATGATTTTTTAGTATAATATTATAATAATATTATGATTTTTAATAGATTATGTACGTTTTTTTGTTATCAAAATACAATAAAATCTTTTTGTAATGAAGGAAAACCTGACTTTGTTTACACTGCAGGATAGAGAATTTTATATAAATTTTATAATGCTAAACTTCTTCTTATAAAAGTAGCAGTCTCCAAATATAAATTTTATGGAATTCGATTTTAAGTGTAGTTACTGAAATGAATGTCGTTCAGAGATTGTTAAAAGGTTTCGGTAAACAATTTTACTTTCTTTTCGTGACAACGAGCGGGCATTCTATCTTGATGGTGGGGTCATAAACAGCTCTGTTTCTAACGAATTCGTTGACTTGTAGTTTCGGCTTATTAATGAAAGTTTATGCAAAGTTTTCTAGTAATATTTTTTTATATAATGAGGGTTACTAACGAGCGTACAGTCTACATGATGATAAGTGATTTCGGTTGCGTATGGATTCTATCCTCAGTTAGGAATCAAAATGCAATCTGCATTTTGATTGCATTGTCGCCCCTGAGGACTAAGATGGAATGTATAAGGTTAATCTACTATTTCTTATTATTTATTTTGTGAGAGCATTTTCCTTCCTCGGATGAGCTGAACCATTTTTATTACAACCATAATATAGCTGCATCTTGACTCTACTACATGTGTGGTACTAACATTTATTTTGTACATTTTGGTGTGGCTTTACCATTACCTTTGCTGTACGCATTACGGAAGATAAAACAAACCATCCGGCACAAATGTGTGGTATATTGACAACTAAGATGTGTAAGCCCGACGAATGCCAGGTTTTTCAATAGTGGAAATGGAAGGGGCCGTCTTAAGGCAAGTAATTGATATGTATACTATCAGAAATTCCTACTATAGAACTAAAGAGAGGCTGACTACTCTGCAAGTTTACAAGATTGATTCCCACCCCATCAAAGTTACCAATAATAAAGTTAGGTACATCCAAACTAGACTTTTCTCTTTTATTGTGTAGGCAATTTTAAGCGACAGTAGCTATAAGCTTGAATACATCGTATTTAACCTGTTTGCTGTTCTTTCTGAGCTTGTGGGGTAAATATGATCATAATATCTTTCAACATCGTTTGTGCCTTATAAATAGCTCACTATCAAGTAGAGGGCTGGTTATAAAATGTTGTTTGTATGTTTTCTGGGTTTTATTTCACCCTAAAACGAAATAGAGCCTCAGGATGCAGTACGAGTGGGTCGACTCAACCAGAACCACGCTCTCGCAGAATACAGTTTCAAGAGATAACTGGATACTTTCTGCTGTTTTTGTGAAATTCCATTGTAGTTCACTGTAGTGTAGTGCATTCCTCAGTAGTGCCAACGCAACTGCATTTGATTCTTAATTAAAAATATATGTACGCATTTACGGGTCATAGCAACTAATTCTTTGAATCTAATTATTTTTGTTGGAAAAAGGTCATATTATAACAATGTTTCCTGAGTAGGGTATACAATAGTAATGTCAAAAATACGAAGAAAATTATAACGTAGTGACATTTTTTCAACTCTATTTCTAAATATATTGAAATAATATTTAAATTTTAAAGACGATTCTACATAAGTTTTGTTACTGCTTTAGAGGTGCGTTTTATTTTATAATTAATTCATGCATACTTCGATGGTGAATATTTACTTCATGCATATAAATTTCTTACGGTTTAATTGGCCGTAGTTATAATTAGCAAGCTATTATAAGGTAAGCGTAGCTATCATTAAGACTTATTTATTTATTTTACTAATTGAATTTTTATTTAAATGGGGTTCAGAGAAACACGTTGAATTGCACATTTAGTAGTTACTAGTTTTTTTTATTTTATAGAAGAGGGGCAAACGAGCACGTAGCTCACCTGATGGTAAGTGACTACCACCGCTCATGAACAATCGCAACACCAGTGGAATTGCAGGTGCGTGGCCGGCCTTTTATAAAGGAGTAAGCTCTTTTCTTGAAGGTTTCTAAGTCATATCGGTCCGGAAAAACCGCCGAGGGTAAACAATTTCACAGAGCAGTTGTAAGAGGAAGAAAAATCGTAGTAAAACGCACAGTGGTGGACCACCAAGAATTCAAATGGTGGGGATGTTTTCATGAATTTTGACGCTGGTGACCCAAGTGCACAATTTTTCGGGAAATCCATTGGAAGGGAGCTTCAAAAGAAGTGCTTTGTTCGTACAGCCGATCGAAGGTATTCGCTATGTTCAAACTAACGGCCAATGTCTCCCCGTTAGACTTTAGTGCCGCCACCCATCCGCCCAAGCCTAGTAGATCAGAAGATTACCAGCTGATCGACCACGGTGAAAACCGTATTGGCGGTCACTAATCAGTGGTGATCGGTGAATCAGCCCAGTAGATTCTGAAAGACCTCAAAAATTCGTGCTTTTCTAATTTTCAAAAAAAATTTTTTGTAAGACGACATCTGAATCACCAAAATATATGTTTATTTATTGTTCTTTTTATAGTGACAAACGAGCACAAATTCCACCTGATGGTAAGTAGATGCTGTGGCCCATAGGCTTCTAGATTCATCCTCGAATCAAACGAATCAAAACGTAACGTTGGAATTCTGTGAGAGCGTGGTCCTTCCCCAGTCGAGCCGAATCATTCGTGCTACCACCATAATATAGGTGCCACGTGTCTCTACCACGTATGATAGATAGCATATACTTTTATTATCAATTACAAAAAAGGACTTAACGAATTCATTATCATTAAATCATTAAATAGTGAAAAAAAACTAAAACAAGTTCAATTTGAAAGTATATAGAATAGTAATATTTGAGTGAAACGATTCCATGACATAAGATCTGCAACATAGCGTCTCGCCATTTTTTTTCCAGTACAGGAACCGGCTCATACAGGCTGTACTGAAAAATAAGCTTGCCATTATAGGACCATTACCAATGTAAATATAAGCTTTCCTTTACTGATAATTAGGCTATGTCCATCATACAGAACAGAAGACTTATTGGTTTTTACAACAATTAAGTTAACTATTTATTCACTAACATATTGTTGTTATAATTACGACACTAAGGTATCAAAATTTTCTGATGTGCACACCAGATAAGAAGGATCTCATAAACGTAGTTCTTTAGAAATAATCTTTTGTCTCAACGCTATTCGTAGAACTTCCTTATGGTAGAGCTAGTGTTGTTCTATTTTTCACGTTTGCTCTTTCATGCTGGGGCGTTCCATGTACAAAATTTCTGTTTGTACATGGAACGCCCCACATTAACGATTGCTTGTATTATATACCACGGGCTCTTTTATTTCAGAGTACTACCGCTATCTGATACGATTGACATCTTTTCTTTTGGTGTTAAGAAAGATGGATCGTCACAATCTGCATCACTTGGAAGAAAATATGCAAAATCAGATTTATTTATCATATCGATATATTTATTGTGAGGCTAACATCAAAAAAAAACTCACAGAACCTTACGTCAGCTAACTTATTTCACTGCAGAGTTACGTGAAAATTAAGACAATATTTATAAGTACGACCTGCTGTTTTTTATAATCACAACTTAATTATGACAATACGTAGAAGTATGGCCCGTTGTAATTGAATAATCACAAGTTAATTCATGAGAATAGAAGTATGAATATTAAAGATTTTAAAGAGAAATAAATACATGTTATAAAATTTTATTATTTCGTTATTAATGTCACCTAAATATGATAATAATGTACTATTGTCTTAATAATATCTTTCTTATTTAGTTCTATAAATCGTATTGGACCTTACTAGGTATCTGAAGGTATTAAGTATCTTAAGGTTAAACTTGACACTAGTAGGGCAATACCAACTTGTAATGCGCATGAGTTTTTATTACATGTAATCTCAACAGGTATTTTTGCAAGTCATAATTAATGAAATCTCGTGATTGGCCTCCTATAGCTTTATTACTTTCTACCAAACCGAGGGTTTTCCCAATAAATAAATGAATGAAAACCTTTAAATTTACTGTCTCATCTGCTGTTACAACACAGTTATCGATTTTAAACGAAATTGTACGATTATTATAATACGAAGACGA
The DNA here is from genome assembly GCA_036936625.1 of Parnassius smintheus behrii. NCBI lineage: Eukaryota > Metazoa > Arthropoda > Insecta > Lepidoptera > Papilionidae > Parnassius > Parnassius smintheus. Next base: position 9,686,898 of record JAUPFT010000021.1, on the reverse strand, counting down.
TGAACAAACTTATACTAACGATAGTAAATAATACTAGTAAAGCACTGCAGTGTAGTTCTTTGATTTTAATTATAATTTACAAGTCACAATTTAGCAATAAATTAATTAATTTTATTACGTTAAGGCAGTTCGATTCAACATCTGGAGCCACATTACTACTGGTTTATAATAAGTGAAAAAATTGTTCAGTTCAAGAAAAATAATACAATATTAAGGAAAACACCGTGAGGAAACCTGCATGTCTCAGAACTTTCAAAGTCACGAAAGTTGTAACGAACGTGAACTTTGAACCTCCGTTTTCTTTACCCTATGGTGGCAGAATAAGAGAATCTACTATTCTGTAATGTGGAACTACACACTATTCTGTGTGAAAATACTAAAAGATCGTATAAACCAGACGCAAAATCAAATCGAAAACTGCTGACGGAAAAAAGAAAAACGCGAGACGTTTGGTACTGCGACTTCCAATCTACCTGTCAATTATAGTGAATAAGGCAAATCCTCCCTAACGGATTTTCGTGAGCTGATAATGAGTGATTGAAGTAGAATTGTACTTTATACTTTCAGTACAAAAAATATAAGAAAAACAGTTTTATATCTTTTTTATACATTAAAGGTGACAATGGGACCCATTTAGAGTTTACAATAGAGATATTTAGGCAACGATTGTTGTTTCGCTTATAATGATTGTCTATATGGTGAGGTGACAGTGCAGAAGGTACTCAATCATTATTTATTCACTTATTTTATTATAATAAACCGGAGACACTTTTACGAATTTTACACATTATATCATTTGCATCACAAATAAAATATTTATGTGTTTATGTATGCAAAATACAATGAAGTTGTGTTTATACTACGAGTATTGGCTGAGGTTTTAAGAGCTTTTAATGAATTAATAAAATACCTTGACTAGAACATATTTATTTATTTATTTCCTTAGTCTTAACTGTACACCGAAATACAGAATACGAATAGAAGTACAATTTAAATTATATGTACAATAGGCGTTCTTATCACTCTCATAGTGATCTCTTCCAGACAACCTTTGCGTAGAAGACTGATGCAAACAAAGAAATAATAAGGGAATGTACATACATAGTATAATACACAAGTACAAATGATAGCGGTCAAAATATTTTTATTTTATCAACATACACAGTCATTACAGGATGAGCACCCTAATTCGACAGTGTAGCCAACGATACAATACCATATGCCACTCTACTGAGCTCACTCAGTGAACATGAAAACAAATCAGTTTGCTCCAATATGGCGTTGATCACACGCAGAGCGCGCGCGAGCGGCGCTTGCTGCCTCATTACGGTGCGCGCGCGCGGCACCGCCAGCAATGACAGCCGCCGCCGACGCCCCGCGCACCCATCCGGCGCATTGGGTCGCACCATCTGCAGCACTCTCGGGTTGTGTATTCTACCCCTCAACACCTTCAACACATACATTGCGAGAGCTACTTCTCTTCCGACTTCGAGCTAGTAGTATCCTACCATACCGATCAAATATAGAGTATGATACAACAAGGGATAGTCCGGGAATATTTCAAATAGTTTCAAGTACATGAATCTATTAAATTTATTTTGGATCCGTTCTAACATAAATTTGTATTTCACTTCATGAGGAGCCCAAATGACGGCGATACACTCTAAGTGGCTCCTTACGAGTGCATCATATAGCGCTCTGAGGGTCCTGACGTTTGTGAAATTATTTGCAAGATACATTATCAATCCGAGGTTACGGTATGCCTTTATACAAACATTATTTACATGTAATCCGAAATGTAAGCCTGCAGTGAAACGTACACCTAGATCTTTAACCTCCTTAACTCTATGAAACAGTTTTTCATCCATCACGTATTGGTGATGGACTGGAGCACGTGAGCGGCTAAAGGACAGTACTGAGCATTTAGAGACATTAAGGAAAAGCTTATTATCAATGCTCCATCTTAAAACTTTATCAATATCATGCTGTAAAAAAACAGCATCAGATTTATCTCTAATTTCTAAAACTAATTTTAGATCATCGGCAAACAATAATGGAGTACTAAAATTGACTACATTGGCAAATCATTTATCTTTAAAATGAACAGCAAAGATTGCTGCCCTGACTAACACCAGATCTAGTGGGGTACGGTCGAGAAAAGTGCCCATTGTAATCGACAAAAATATGGAATCTAAAAGATAAAGTAATATATAAATAGCGTTTTAAGTACTACGATACAAACATATAATGTACCTTATATGTATACAATACTCTTATGGAACTTGTATACAATACATGTATGAAATACAATTAACAAAACCTATCATTATTCCTAAAATCTAAAATAACATTACATCACAACTTTATTTCTTGGTAGGTTGGATTTAAATAATTCTAGAGTGTACACAGAATGCGTACTTTAGTGTACACGTACTCCAAAATACCGTTTACCACTTAATGAAGCACATATTATGTCGGATAATAGTTGGCGTTCTTAAATAATATCCATATTTGGCTTAAACAATCTCTTCTTATACTTATGCTGCTACCAAGTCTGGATGTAGGGCTCTCATTATTTTTATAGCAGTCGTGCTTTAGCATCCTTGTGATAAACCATGGACATATACATTATTGTTACATCACAACAATATATTACAGAAACATAAATCCCTTTAAATGTCTACATATAATACATAAATATAAATACACTTAAAGTAACTCTCTGTAATATTGAAATAACTCGTTTCTTTTAAATTTGAGGAGTTGGAAAAGAAATTGCGGGAAAGCAGGAATTTACTAAGCAACCAAGGAGAGATTAAAGATGACTATGAAGCGTGAATATAGGTTAGATTTACTAAATTTTTAGCAGTGAAAATAATTTGCAATACATTTGACAAAATTATTTAATGATATTTATATCACTTATCGTTAACTAAGCTTATTCCTGACAAATACAATAGTGCGATAATAATACAAATAGTTAACCAATGTATATAAAAGACTATAAAACTATAATTAAATTTAAAATATACAATCGAAAATAAAATTACAATCGCAGTCTGCAGTCTGCGAACATGTTTAAGATAATCCCCACCATTACGTTAGATTTGACAAACCACAAATCCTCGCAAAAGAACACCGATTCCTACCAAGGATGACGCGAGGTCATTGAAATTAAAAAGCATCCTAATTTCAATAGAGAAGATAGATGGGTGCTTCCATCTGCTTGGGATCCTATAATTAACAAAATTAAACCCAAACCCAAGCATACTACTGCAAGACTTCATGATACTATGAGCTCGTTTTGCGTAAATCGGACCAAAAATTAATATTCAAAAACTAAAGTTAGCCGGACTAACTATTATATTGAGACGTCAAACATCTCAGTCCCCCCCCCCCGTGACTATGGGTACTGTATAGTACCGCCGGGAAAATAAAAATAAATTAAAGTTGTAATTAAACGCGATAAAACATTAAATAATAGTTTTATTCAATGTTACTAAAACAGTTATTTAACTGATGTTACCTCTTAAGCGATAAAATAAGAAGCCCTCTTATCACCAGTTTTTGGATTTTCACCGCACGTAAAGCCCGTGGACCAATAGTCTCTAGATCAAATGGCACAAATATTAAATCATCTCTCAGAGACCCATATTTGGGCTACATACATAGTTCACTTGCCTCTGATGCCACCCCTGCTTTAAACGAAGTGTCCCTGAGATTAGAAGCTGCCAAAGTGTATTCGCAAGTAGTATTAAACAATACAGCTTTATCTCTCTCCCAAGCATCCAAAGTCATACCGGCCTGTCTCCTGCAGTCGACTCTAAATAATTTAGAAGCCCTAAAATCAAGGGCAAAAATAAAGAGACCCGAGCTCTTCTGATGACATCTTTCAAAGAACCGTGGCGGAACAAAATTACATTAAAGAATGCCATATTATTATGACACGGTTATTTAACCTTTTAAAATTTAAAAAATAGCGCTACACCAAATAGGCGTATATGAGATGTTTATACTAGAGAAAAATGTCGAGGTGGTGGATTATTAATATACAGTAAAAATGAATTAAATATAGAAAAATGTAATTATATACGAGCGCGTGCTACAGAAATATTACACTGCCTAATAAAAACAGCAACAAGAAACATTCACATTATAGCAATATATAGACCACCTAATACTAATAAACTATCTTTTATAGAAGAATTAAAACTACTGCTATAGCAAATACCAAATAAACAAGATGTCATCATCACTGGGGACACAAATATAAATATAATGGAAAAATGCAGCATCGTGGAAAAGTACAAAAACACGTTGTGTGAACGAGTTTTGAAATGCGTTATCAATGTATGCACAACAGAGGAGGTGCATCGACCATGTGTGGGTGCGCAGCCGTGCGCGCGCTAGCGCACACATGCTCACGTGTAAGTTGTCGGATAGATAGTTAATCTAGCGTTCGATCGATAATTATATTGAAGTTTTAAAGGATAAATTAGTTAAAGAAAAATTAAAAGAGATAAATTGGAATGAATTATTAATACTTAATTGCCCATTATTAATTTACGATAGGTTACGTATTTTGTTTAAAAATATTTATGATGAGTCCATAATAGCTATAAAAATAAGCAGAAATAAACGAGCAACACAGCCGTGCATTAGTCATACATTGAAGATGATGATAGACCGAAGAGATTATTTGTTTGGGAAGTGGAGGGCTAATCCCAAAAATATGAATTAAAGGATAGAATACACACGGCACATAAACAAAACAAACAAACTAATAAATTTAGCGAAAAACAAATCTAGAAAAAATGAAATTTTAAATTGTAAAGGAAATTGTAGGAAGATCTGGGAAATCGTTAATGGTTGGTTGGGAAAGAATAATAATAATTTAGATAGTGTTATTATGAAATATTTGGGAAAGAAAGATACGGTGACTAATATATGTTCAAATTTCGCTAAAACATTTACAGAGGAAATTGTGAAAATAAAACATTATTGTAATTATAAATTTTTAGATCGTACCACTTATGTTAACACTAGTAATGTATCTTTCCGTTACAAAGCAGTATCATCGAACGAAATACGATAAAATAGACTTTCATAAATCACCGGGTGTACATAAAATAAGAGTAAAGGATTTAAAGTATGTAAAGAAAGATATCAGCCCGTTGCTTGTGAATATGTGCGTGCAAAACGGTGCATATCCAAATTACTTTAAAAAGGCAATTATTCGTCCAATATTTAAACAAGGTAATCATTTAGAATATTCAAATTATAGGCCGATTACTATATTGTCAGTAATAAATAAAATAGCTGAAAAAAATAATAGTTATGAAAATTACCACGTTTTTTGAAAAAAAAAATCATATAATATCTACAGCACAGCTTGGATTTAGGAAAACATACAGTACATCTACCGCACTATCACGATTTGTTGATGATGTTAATGATAAACTAAACAATAAAAATTATGTCGTTGTATTGTTCATCGATTTCAAAAAAGCGTTCAACACGTTGGATCACGAAATGCTTCTTGAAGCAATGCAAGAGTGTGGGATTTGAGGCTCAATGAACAAATGGTTCCGCAATTACCTGAAGAATCGAAAAATATGCACTATGAACTATAACGAAACGACAGGGGAAGAAGCCGACGTAACATTGGGTGTGCCAACCGGCTCCGTATTCGGATCTGTTGGGTACATCATGCACGTAAATAGCATTGATAACGTTGTAAAGCATTGTTGCACATATATGTACGCCGATGACACGTGCCTGATTTACGCTGACAGAGATGTTAAAATTATTGAGGAGAGACTGCAGGATGATTTCATTAATATTCTAAAATGGGCACATGACAACGGCATTATACTTAACGTATCCAAAACAAAGTTTATGCTTCTACACTCTCCTTATATGAGAAAACATTGTGAGGAAATTAACATCATTTGTCATTCGTACGAGTTGAAATAATACTATTTTTTACGGAATTTATCGCGTATATTTAACTTTTTAAATACCCGACGTTTCGAGAGCTTTACAGCACCCATGGTTACGGGAAGGACTGAGATGTTCAACGTCCAGATGTCATAGTTAACCGCGGTTACCATAGATTAAAATTTAACTTTTGTTCCGATCTACATAGTTGAACTTATGATATCATGAAGTCTTGCAGTTGTATGCTTGGGTTGGGATTTAATTTTATTTATTATAGTGTCCCAAGCAGATGGTAGCACCCAACCATCTTCTCTATTGAAATTAGGATGTTTTTTGATTTCAATAGCCTCGCGAATCATCCTTGGAAGGAATCGGTGTTCTTTAGCGAGGATTTGTGGTCTATCAAATCTGATGTAGTGACGGGGGCGATTCTGTACATGTTCACAGACTGCAGACTTCCCGGAGCGTCGATTCTTCACATCAGCTATATGTTCTTTAACGCGGGTTTTAATTGATCTTTTAGTTTGTCCTACGTAGGAGAGATCACATTCACAATCAAGCTTGTACACTCCTGCATCTTTCAGAGGGACGTTACACTTGACTGATGGTAAAAACTGACCAATCTTCTTTGGCGGCTTGAAGTATGTTTTGATGGAAGCACGCTTCAAGATGTATCCAATATTGTCAGTGACTCCTCTAACATAGGGCAGTACAGCAGGTACACGCTCGACTGTGGCCAGCTTCACTCGTTCTCTGTGATGTAGACGCGGGACCCGAAGCTTGTTGTCATGCCAAACTTGCTTGACGTGTTGGAGCTCGGCAGCCAGGTGTTTACTGTCACAGATCCCTCGTGCTCTATGAAACAAAGATTTACCCACGGTAGCTAACTGTGAAGGATGGTAGTAGTAGTAGTAGTAGTATATACTTTATTGTACACCACACATATACAACGAATAAATACATTACAGAGGAAACTTAATATATACGTATGTAAAATAAGGCGGTCTTATCGCTAAAGAGCGATCTCTTCCAGACAACCTTTGAGCTAAGGAGAAACTGGAATTAAGAACAGTAGGAGGTGGTGCGTTTTATGTTACACTTACATTCTAGTATCTAAATAAACTAAACTATATTTTGTTAAAATACCACAATAATACATGGTGGTGAGAATCACCGTTTAAATATCTATCTGTATGGGTCTTTTTTCTATGCACAGTATGGCTCAAGGTGTTATCAGGATTCGAAACGTCGGGTATTTAAAAAGTTAAATATACGCGATTAATTCCGTAAAAACTGGTATTATTTCAATGTGTAGTGTTCGCTTAAATATAAGAAATCATTATATTCGTACGAGTGCTTTCATAATAAACTGGAACAATGCGAATGTAAAACCACAGAATTTGTGAATAGTTATAAGTACTTATGGCTAACAATGGACTGTAGTTTTAGTTGCAAATTACATATCAACGTCGTCTTTGATAGGTTAAGATCTTAAAACTTACAGTAAGCAGGTCAATTTTATTTATGATTTACTATGCACTAGCTGATTCAGCCCTGATTTATGGACTAATTGCATATGGACGTACTTTTCAAAAATATACAGATAAAATTCTTAAGTTGCAAATTAGATTAATGAAATTGTGTACTGATGAAAAACAAAGATAAAATATAACATAGACGGAAATTATAATAATTTATTTAAAAATTTTAGAATATTACCTGTGCATGTAAAACTTAAGTACCTACTTAAGAAGTTAAAAGCGTGGTTGCTGGATAATTATATGTATAATAATAAATAAGAAACTGTGTGATAAAAGAAGAGTGTGGTTTGCAAGATGATGCAGTGACCAGGATTAAGAAAGGAATGCTTCGGTGGTTTGGTCATGTAGAAAGAATGAATGCGGAAAGACTGACAAAGCAAATATATGTTGCAGAAGTGAATGGAAGAGTCGGAAACGGACGTCCTAGGCGGAAGTTTGTGACCAAATTGGCGATATACTAAAAATGGGCCAAATTAAGAGTACCCTTAACCGACGAGCATGTATGCGTAGGTATATGGATGTGGAAGAGGCGAGAGAGGTATGACAGGATCGTGCTAAATGGAAGTCTGTAGTCTCTGCCTACCCCTCTGGGTGACAGGCGTGTTTATGTAATATGTATTTAATATTGTCTTAAGGTTATAGTTTTAAATTAATTTGTTATGTTTAATGTGTTTAATTTAAAATATTTAAAATAAGTTTTAAATCTTTTAAATCAGTGTAAATTTAATTTTCCCATTTTTAAGTTTTTAAGGATTGCATTTTAAATTACAGTTATGTGTATTTTAGATTCTTAAGGACAGTAGGTACATAAAATGTAAGAGGGTGTTGTATTCGCCAATAAACTACCCTGCAGTTTGGCGAAAGTTGTATAAAGAATAACCGACTGTATTTTTGTTTAATAAATAATTTTTTTTTAAATTTAAAATAACTCGAATGATTATAGTCTTACTCTCAGATAACTTTGTTTGCATTTTTGCAACACAAATTTGGAGTAGCCAATACTGGGTATGGTTGCCCTAAAGTTTGTGAATCGATAACAACAGAAACATTTGATAATTATTATCTGTAATCGGCGCATTTAGTTGTAAAAATCTTAGATAGAAAAGAACATTGACAAGTTTTATAGATAAAAACTCAGAAGCGTGGAGCAGAAGTGCGGTGGTCTCGTTCTTCAAGAAAAGCGACACTGCTCTCTTGAAGAACTGTAGAGCGACTTTCATTCAGAGCCTCGTCTACGTGCTGTTTTTGAGAGTCATCACAAATTGTGTTGAATGCAGACTCGACGACTTCCAGGATCCCGAAAAAGACAGTTTCCAAAAAGCTTTAGCACTATAGATCACATACACAGAGGTCAATCGACGAATTCAACTCATACCTCAACCTCTGAAAACTAGATTTTACAAACAGTGCGTGTTGCCAGTGATAACTTACGGGTCTGAGACGTGGTCCTTATGTGCTGGCCGTATAAGGACGCTCAAGGTCGCTCAGCGAGCTATGGAGAGGGCTATGTTCGGAGTTTCTCTGCGCGATAGACTCAGAAATGAGGAAATCCGCAGTAAAACCAGCGTGACCGACATAGCCCAACGGATTAGTAAGCTGAAGTGGCAATGGGCTGGCCATATAGCTCGAAGAACCAATAACCAATGGGGAAAAAAGGTTCTCGAGTGGCAGCCTCGTACCGGTAGGCGTAGTGTAGGACGACCCCCCACTAGATGGAGTGACGACCTGGTAAGATATGCAGGAAGTCAATGGAGGCAGGTGGCTCAGTACCCTGTTTTGTGACATTACTTGGGAGAGGCCTATGTTCAGCAGTGGACTTGTGAAGGGCTGTAATGATGATGATGATGACGAATAATGTTGGTGCTTCAAATTGGCACAAACATTTTGTATATATAGCCAGTGCCAGTCCATCGTACCTGTATATATAGAGGTCAGTGGTTTTAAATTGTTTTTTTCTTGTGAATTCCAAATAAATTGTTAAACCATAACAATATTAACTTAAAAGTATTTTTAAATCTCAGCGTTTCGTGTACTTTGTGTGTCCGTAATCATATAATGGTTTTATATGAAATGCGATAAAAACATCGGTATTATTATTATCAGTATTGAGAACTTTTATAATAATAAGTAATACATCTTCATTTTTATATAAGAGGTAGTAAATGAGCATGTGGCTCACCTGATGGTAAGTGACTACCGCCGCCCATGAACAAATGAATATATTGAACAAACCAATACCAGAGGAATTGCATGTGTGGACGACGCAAATATGACAGATAAACGTCGGCTTACAAAAACTATATATAATAACCCTCTTATTTTTAACATACATTTTTCATCTCTCAAAGTATAAAATGAGTCCTTTTTAAAAATTTCTTGCAAAATAATAAAAAAAAACTGTCGGATTTTACAAACAAGAGAATGAGAAAGAAAATTTAACAAAGGTTATCCGCATCTACAGAAATTCTGTTTACGCTGCGGTCACTTGCTCGTGCTCGTGTATAAAAATAAAGATTTTAGAAATAAAGCCTTCTTAAACGTGGCTTCGTTAAAATATTCATTTATTTTCTACTAAATGTAAAAGCTGTTTGATCCTAAATGTTTTTTGAGGATTCAGTAGAGAGTAATGACATTGGTGATTATTGTAAATTAAAGTGTTTGTTATAATTCTGCTAATAAAAAATATTTACTTAGTGACAAGTGCGTATTATATTTCCAATTATTACTTGTCACTGCCTGTTCACACGCACTAAGCACTTGTCATTTTGTCGGTTGCACTTACCACTCGCACTTGTCACTCCTCAAAATGTAAACTAGGCCTTATGTGAAACACGCTTAATAAATTTTAAAATATACACACAAATTTTTCATCAACATCAAGATCTTTTGCATCAAATTTGTCTATATCTATCAAATAAAATTATGGAGAAAAATTAAATAATACATTTTTATTAGTTTGGTTATTTTAATTCCTCCGATTATGGTCAAGTACGGTGGGCCTCGCGTCTGGGACAGCTTTCATCTGCTGTGCAATTTGTGCTGGCGGACGGGAGATGTCCCGGATGATTGGCGATCCGCGGTCATTTTGCCTTTATATAAAGGTAAAGGTTCACATTTTGACTGTGGGTGCTATCGGGCGATCAACTTGACCAGTTTAGCAAGTAAAGTTTATTCGAAGGTTTTGACACGCAGGATGCAAGAGAAATCGGAAAGATTCTTATGGGAGGCACAATGCGGATTTAGACCTGGAAGAGGATGCACGGATCAAATGTTTTCTCTCCGCATGATCACGGAGAAGCTTTTGAGTGTTAACCAGAGGATTTTCTGTGCTTTTGTGGATCTGGAGAAAGCATTTGATAGGGTTATAAGAAAGAAAATGTGGGAACTGATACCGGGATATGGTGTGGATGGTCGATTGTTAAGGGCTGTGCAGTCACTTTACTATGACTGTAAAGCCTGTGTGCGGGTAGGGCATGACCTGTCACCCATGTTAAGCGTCCAAGCGGGCGTAAAACAGTGTTGTGTCATGTCTTCCTGGCTGTTCATACTGTATCTCGACAGCTGTTTACAGAAGCTGAAAGATAGCTGTTTGGGTGTGAAATTGGGTGACATAAAAGTTAATTGTCTGCTGTATGCTGATGATGCAGTACTTATTGCACCATCAGAAGTAGAATTGCAGGCATTAGTCACGTGTATGAAAGAGGAATGTGAAATTAAAGGTCTCCGTTTGAATGCTAATAAAACTAAGGTTCTGGTATTTGAAAAGGACGAAGAGAGAACGAAATGTGAAATATGGGTAAATCAGGAATGTCTAGAACAGGTAAATGAAATTGTATACTTGGGGAGTGCTTTCAGCCGGGATGGAAGATGTGATTTAGATGTGGATAGGCGTGTCGCTGCCGGAAACAAAGTCAATGGTGCCCTGAATGCATTAGTAAAAAGGCAAGGCGTGGTGAAGAGTGCACGCCTTGCAATACATAACGCAGTGTTGGTACCGACTTTATTATATGGCAGCGAAACCTGGGTATGCCAGAAGAAGCATAAAAGCAAGTTGAATGCAGTGGAGATGCGATCTCTTCGTAAAATGTGTGGCGTTACCATAGCCGACCGAAAGCGAAACGAAGAGATTCGCAATATGGCAGGATTAAAAGATGACCTTATCACAAAAATTGATAGGGGCGTACTCCAATGGTTTGGGCACGTTGAACGAATGAGTGAAGACCGAATGGTGAAGAAAATATATAGAGCGAAAGTAAATATTAAAAGGTGTCGAGGTAGACCGAGACTAACTTTCGAAGACCATGTGAGCATATTGCTCGAAAAGGGGAGGATCAAGAGTACTCGGATTCCTAGACGTGCATGTATGAAGAAGTTAATGAACCTGAAAGAAGCGAAAGAGGTATGTAAGGATCGTGACACTTGGCGATCTGTTCTCTCTGGCTACCCCGTTAGGGATTGTGCGTGACGATAAGTAAGTAAGTAAGTAAGTAAGTAATTCCTCCGATGATGTACAAAGCAGATTTAATGCCTAAAGTCATCCTCGGTTATTTCCGGATCTTTTATTCAAGAAGCGATTTATATATTTATATTGAGTTACATTTTGCAAAAGCAGTGTTTGTTTTTTTTTTTTTTTTTGTTAAGAACTTCTCAGCTCGGAATCAGAATTTTAGCGGTTTTTCATCCCTGTGCCTCGGAAAGCGCGTAAAATCGTTGGTCGTGTACATAATATCTTGTTGGTCCTGAGCCTAGTTTCCTCCCAGTCATGTCGGATTACCGTCCCATTAGTCTATGAGAGTAAGAGAAAAGAGAATGCACCTATGCTTGTGCATTATTATCTGAACACAACGAACACTATTATCCTATGCGGCGCTGATGACTAGTCTTCGTTGAGTCGATCCCAGTCTGGAGGATTTATTATAGTGTAGGTATAAAGACGTGTAGTGACGGTGCAAGAATACCTACTAACCCATATAATATGGTGAGTATCTTATGAGGTGACAAAGAGAAACTTGAATAGTAGATGGGCCGCGGCATATTCCTGACAACTCAAAATAGAAAATAACTGCGGTTTGCACCCCACCTGACCAAGTATGGCAAAATCAATGTTAAGCAGTGATTTTTACAGGCTGTAATCGAATATATTTTGTTAAAATAAAAACTTATAACATACATTTAAATTAAAAAAGGATCTCAACGTGTTTCCAATTATTTCTTATACAAATATTGCTCATATATCGCTGCGCTTATCGATATTTAATATTTCGTTGTATGTTTTGCGAGGCTTATATTGCAAAGTTGCTAAGCTTGGATTTGCTTTAAATCTGGCAAAAAGGCGCTCGCGTTGGAGTAGCATTTTTCTGTTTTTTTTTTTTTGTCAAGCGTTATTACATGTTTGTTACTTCCATCTGAAGCGTTACAGACACAACAGTACTTTTATAATTACATTAAATCTATCATTTATTACATCCTATCAAAAGTTTACTGACAAACATAGACCTCCATAGATTGTCTTATAGGGAGAACACTTGTCACTCTTACCAAGCGGGTTGGTAATCGCAGTTTTTTTTAAATGTTGTTCATAGAAATACGCTGCTGCCCCTTTACTAGTTTGATTCAATCTTTTTTCTCTTACGATACCCACGGGAAGAAATAAAATGCAAGCAGAACTGCTATTTATTAGTTTATTTCATTCATTTCCTTAAAAATTTACCCCTAGCGTTAAACACACATAAATACAAATATAAACACTAACGCCTGTCACCCAGAGGGGTAGGCAGAGACTATGGACTTCCATTTGGCACACCAACGTTTACTTTAAACATGTTACGCCTAAATATTAACACTAGGGTTTTCTGCTTTACCGTGAATATCCGTGTTTCTGTCTGAAGGGTACACCAACATCATGATAGTACAAATAGTTTTCTGCATACATAGTAGCAAAAACTTGTTCATAACTGATTTGTAGACAATAATGCTCTTTAGAGTAATTAAAATTTCGGTCCTGGCGGTCAGTCTTAACGGAGACTAGCCATCTGGGCAGGAAAGGATTATAGTGCTTGAATGTATACGCAGGCACAGATGCACTCCCTATTTCCTCATTTGTAATGCCGTAGGTCAGGCACTGGACCTACGGCATTACGTACTTACAAAGGCATGGGGGTGAAAACACCGCCAACTTCCTGACTCCGGTCTGCTACCGAGGATTTTTTAACAGAAAAACCCTGGATCCTCATGATCAGCAACCGTATCTAAGATCACTAGGCACCACGCAGTTGTAATTAGTCATTAGTCACTCGTAGACCATTACACTGAGAGCCATGTGCATTTTAGGATTTTCGGCGACGTTTCCTCGAGAAATATTGGAACGGCCGGTGTATTTAGCATCACCAGTGCTGTCATCCGCATAGATAGGAATGTTAACGGTCTGCAATATAAAATTGATGTGCAGAATAAATAACGTCGCTATCATAGCACGCAGTCTTGTGGAAAACCCGCATTAATAGAATTGTCGAATGTCAATCGTTCAATAAACATAACGAACGCTCTGTTACCAGATATATTATGGTATTTACAAGTAAATAGCTAAAATTTCTTGAATTAATCTTAAACATCTTTCGTTGTATGACTATTAAAGTACAATTTTGATCATTTATCTTCATGGCTCTTCGTTTTTTACTTACTAAAGTAAATACAAAACTAAAATATGAAACAATTACTTAGTACTACTATATCTATATCTGTATCTACGGATAAAGTTACACATTTTATCAGCGACATTATTTACAAACGCATGTTATATATAGATAAATTTATTTATGTTTACTAATATTACCGACCATACGTAGATGGATTATAATTATGACGTTTCATTATTATTAAAATATGTGCTCTAAGATAACATACTTTTGTATTTGTTTAACTGGGAGGGAGACTTGATGACCTGAAATATAGGTTCGTCGTCTAGTTTAGGCATCGGTCTCTCACATTAATGTGTGCCTGTTTTGTCAAAATTCATTATTGTTAATTTATATGGTGAGAAAATAATTTGTTATTATTATATGAATTTTTGGATGCCGAAAGACTGTGATGTTAATAGCAAAATTACTAATCTATCCAATGTATTTGAATATAATTTCATTGAATGTCCTAAGACTGTGATGTTAATAGCAAAATTATTTATCTATCCAATTTAATTGATTATAATTTCATCGAATATGTAACTAAAAAATGTTGTATTGAATGTGTAAAACTTACTGTTTCTGTTATAGTCTATCAAAAGTCCACTATTGAGCATAGTCCTCATCATAGTTTGCTTATAGGGGGCATTCTTTAATATGTCACACTTGGCAGGCGGATTGAAAACCTCAGTTTTCTTTAAATTGTTATTAGGAACTGCTGCCCGTCGTCTGGTTTGTTTCTCTCTACCGCTCCGCTTCTTACGAGACCCACAAGATGATGAGTGGTAGTTGATTCATACACCGCCATTACAAAATAATATTTTTATTAAAGCGAGAAACCCAACAAGTATACTAATTATTGTAATTGTAATAATAATAATTAGTATACTTGTTTAAAAAAAAGTCAAAAGAAAATAGACCAGCTGCATTAAGACTGACCAGTCCGCAGGTGAGATCCTTCGGACCAAAACTATCGTGGACTTGTGTAAGCTCGAGATCAAACTCGAGTTTACGACTTCCCAGCTTTTAAAAATGATTCCCGATAAAATAAATTCACGTAAGGAAGCTAAAAAGGTGATTAGCGTTTATCGTATTATAATAATGCTTTCGAAAAGTTCACGTGCCGAGCAATTGACACTTGAAGCTTCCGAGTGATATTCGACAGCTGATCAGAGCGAAAAACGTGGCCCTATAGTGATAGACTGTACGACGACTATCATATAATAGATAACAAATTTTGACTGCGATAACTCCAAAACGAGGTGACAGCGCCGAGTTCAGATTCGATAAGTGGGACAAACTCCTGGAGGATATCGAGCCATCACAGAGTTATACCTTCTGACAGTGGACCCGAGCTCTAAAAGCGGAATAGTCCTCACCCATGCTGCCTTTCATTAGGCCAGGAAACAACGATCTCACCTTTGACAACACAATGCTTCGCGGACAGATAAGATAATCAATGCACTCCCTCCAGTAAACTAGATACCACACTTCACAGCGGTCGAGGTGGAGGTCAAGCCTAAGGCTACACACTACCACCCGCGGGAGACCCCTTAGATCCCGTGACACTCAAAAAAATTACAAAAATAATTAAAAGCCTAAAAAATTCAGCACCCTTCCTCAGTGGCAACAGTCTACAGCCTAAGTCACTATCAGCGCCACTTTCTTGCTTCCTATAAGGCATTTTCTACGTCCTACGCCCGAAAAGAAGCGGACGTTATAGAAATTCCGCAACCAAGGAAACCGCGATACTTAACCTCTAACTACAGACCAATTAGTTTGCTCAGTACACTGAAAAATTAATATGAGTGACTCAATTAATTCGCCTTCAAAAATAAGTTTTACTATACAAGCTGTATAAACTCAACGTGCCTGACAGACTCACTTAGAGCGTCAGAGTTTTTCGTGCCAACCGCTACTTTCACCATTGAATAGAAGGAACATGTTCTACAAAGCGTCTCCTCAAGGCTGAAGTCCCTCAGGGCTATTACCTCTCTCCACTCTTTACGAGTGACATCCCTAAATACACAGTAGTTAATACTGCTCTTTAATTTGTCAAATAATAATAATTTTAGCGTTTAACTATTAATGTTTTTGGTATAAATATTCCACCTAACGGTTAGCAAATGCTGTTGCCCATATAAAACTATAACATCATCCATCAGGTGATCTGTGTGCTCACACGTCCCCCTTATTCTATAAAAATCATCGTTAAAATTGCTTATCTTAAAAAGTAATCAACAAAAAATTTCAAAGCATATGAAGTTCGCAAATACGCATTGGGACAGCGTGGCGGACGCTTTCATTCTGATACCTTCTCGGCTGCGAAGGAGTAAGCCTGTATTTCTAAGGAATAAAATATGTATAAAGTCCGGTAACACACAGATGTTGCCTAATATTAATAAAAAAATAAAAATTAAGGATTTTTTTTAAATATTGAATTGAAACACTACGGAATGTGACAAGAAAACCAAAAACTGAGATGTAAGAAGAGGTCACAGATTCTTTTTTCTTTAATGAGATAATGCTAAAAAAATCTATTAGAAAATCGAAGGTTAACTTTAGAAACAAATATTATGATAATTTAGGAATAACATGAAGATTAAACAAATAAATAAAAATGGTGAGACTAATAACTAAAAAATGGAAGAAATTTAAGACCCGCAAGCCTTAGCCGATGAGAAAAAAGAAAAATTGAACCAAAAATAACAAAGATCAAATGAAGAAGTAACATCGCAGCAGTGTAATTTTTAATTATATTTAAAACTTCTTTTGTTTAATATACTTTTTTAAAGTTGTGTTTCTAGTACATTTTTTAAAATTTATGTATTAAATGTTCTTTATTCAATATATGATTAAGTTAAAACTATTTATTAGATACTTCACAATTCAGTATTTATTTTAAAAGTTTCCTTACTGTAGCTACGCACGCAAACGCAACTATTACGGCAATTTACTGATGAAATAAATAATTATTTAGATAATAAAATGCATATTTTAGTATTATTTATTGATTTTAGTAAAGCGTTCGATTTATTAAATTTTAACACATTATATAATAAGCTATCACGCTGCGGTATTCAAGGGCCGTTCTTAGAACCTCTTAAGAGTTATCATCAAAATCGTTATACCACTGTCAAAATATATAACCAGACAGGTGATATGTTTGCGACTGAACGCGGCACAGCACAAGGTTCGACACTGGGTCCGACTGAGTACTTGCTATTTGTTAACGATATGGTAAATGCAATAACTAAGGGCTCCACATATCAATTTGCCGACGACACTTGTATCGTCATTGCCAATCGTAGTATGGATGTAGCACAAACTGAAACGCAGGAAAGTTACGACATGCTATGTAAGTGGGCACATGATGTCGGCCTAGTGGTTAACGCTCTAAAAACAAAACTTGTTCACATACACTCATCTCACAACAAAGTTGCTACCGCACCGATTATCATTTCCCACAGCCATGAATGTCTCCATGGAATACTTCAACACTGTAATTGTCAACCCATCGAAAATGTCAAAAATCACATGTATGTTAGTCTGATTATTGATGAACGATTCTGCTGGAGAGCGCATAAAGATCACGTGTGTGCAAAACTTCGCTCTGTGTTGAGTAAACTTTACGTTTTAAAATTTAAGCTACCATATAAAATACTTAGATTACTTTATATGGCTCTAGCAGACTCTGTCATTAGTTATGGACTTAGCAGTTATGGTAGAACTTACGTAACGTACATACATGAAATTTACACATTACAACGCAAGATGCTTCGATGGATAGTGCCTAATCACATTAAAAATAAGTACGTAGATAATGACCAGGGCCTTTTTAAATATTGCAAAGTCATAAATGTTTTCGATAAAGTTAAATTTAATATACTGACGGAAGTTAATAATTTTGAATATCTACTTCTTAAAAAACGACCTGTAAATCTACGAAATATAGCTTATAAATCCAACATGTATGTACTTCCAAAAACTAAAAATTTCTATGGAGCAAGAAAGTCCGCCCATCTTGTACCTACTTTTATTAATGAATTGCCAATAGAATTACAAGAAACTTACGGTAAATCCAAACTGTTTAAAAGTAAACTTAAATCATATTTGTTAAATCAACCATACTTATTGTAGTAGGTACTTTTGTTAGAATAACGTGATTTAATATTAATACATCTTTGTTTATATAAGACGACTCTCTAGCGTAGATAAACCCGTAGAGATTTATATGTTAGTATTGTACTGGATAATGTAACAAAATTATGAGTAATAAATTAACTAAAAAAAAGCTTAATAAAAATCATAACGCAATATTTTAAATTAAGTTACGTAAGCACAAACGTTTCCTTATATACGTACTTTGGAATTTAAAACAGAGGAATCTTACAGGCTGGTATTACAATTTGTATTTTGATGTCTCTGTTGTTATGGTAGCAGTGACGACTTATGTTGCCGTTATTATTTCTTCGTTCTGTTCATTTTAATATGCAATGTAGTAACTTATTTTCGGTTTAATATTACCGCAGAATGAGTATTAGTGTTATTTGATTTTCCGGTCTCACCAAACGAAATACAGTAGCATGGCTATATGACATATGAACGTTATTACTTGATATAAGATATTTTTATAAGCTGACTTGAATAAAACTATTTTATCGCGTTTAATAAACTTACTTTAGCTTATTTTTATATTTCCCGACGTTTCGGATGCTTCACAGAACCCATGATAACGGGGGGGGGGGGGGGGGGGGTTGAGATGTTTGACGTCCCAATGTCGTCGTAAGCCCGGTTACCTTCAGTTCCTTGAATATTAATTTTTGGTCCGATCTACGCAGAACGAGCTTGCAGTATCTTAAAGCCTTGCAGGGGTATATTGGATTTGGGTTTAATAGGATCCCAAGTAGATGGCAGCACCCATTCATCTTCAGTATTAAAATTAGGATGTTTGCTAATTTCAATAGCCTCGCGTGTCATTCTTGGTGGGAATCGGTGTTCTTTTGCGAGGATTTGTGGTTTATCTAATCTGATGTAATGGTGGGGACGATCTTATACATGTTTCCAGACTGCAGATTTCCCGGAGAGTCGGTGCTTCAAGTCAGCTGTATGTTATTTCATGCGGGTTTTTTGGATCTTTTTGTTTGACCTATGTAAGAAAGACCACATTCATAATCTAACTTGTACACTCATGCATCCTGTAGAGCGATATTACACTTGACGGATGGTAAAAATTGACTAATCTTCTTCGGCGGCTTCTAATAATATAATGGAAGCGCACTTGAAGATGTAGTCAACATTGTCTCTGACTCCTCTGAAATACGGTAGTACAGCAGCCACACGCTCAATTGTAGCCGGTTTCACTTGGTCACTGTGACGTAGGCGCGGGACCTGAAGCACGTTGTCTTGCAATACTTGTTTGACGTGCTGAGGCTCGGTGGCCAGATGTTTTCTGTCACAGTTCCCTTGTGCTCTGTGAAACATAGGTTTCCCACGGTAGCTGAGTACTGCCCCCGGGACGTGCTTCCAATTAAGCAATGGGAGAGAGGGGCTAGGTCGGTCCTACACGCTGATGGAGACCACCGTCGGGTTTTAGCCGGTAGGAGTCCAGTATAACCTTTTCGCGCCCGCAGCCAAAAGTGTCTCCAAAAAAGCTATCCTCATTTAGTTTAATCATTATAATCATATTATGCCAATGGTTCCGCAAAATTCTAGAATTGTTGGTTTAATAAAAATAACTAGATTAAACGCGAAAATTATGTTGATATATACACACACATATACGTACAATATATATATATATATATATATATATATATATATATATATATATATATATATATATATATATATATATATATATATATATATATATATATATATATATATATATATATATAGATGGGTGATATGGAAGGAATGAGTGTGAATGAGTGCTGGAAGGAAATGGCTGATTGTATCCGAAGTGTGGCAAGGAAGGTGTTAGGAGAAACAAAAGGGAAGCGTATGATAGATAAGGATGGGTGGTGGTGGAGTGAAAGTATTAGAGAAGTTTTGAGAGAAAAGAAAAATGCCTTTAAAGAATGGCAGAGCGTAGAAGACCAGAATGAATCCATAAAAGAAAGTAAGAGAGAGGCGTATAAAGAATGTAAGAAGAGAGCGAAGAAGGAAGTTGCTATTTGTAGGGCAGAGGCGCAAGATAAATTATATCGGTCCCTTGAAAGCCCCGAAGGTCAAAAACGACTTTTTCAAATTGCAAGAGCGAGAGAAAGGAATGGAAGAGATGTTTCACATGTAAAATGTATAAAAGATGATTCTGGAAGGATTTTGACTGACGATGAAAGTATAAAGAAGCGATGGAAGGAGTATTTTGAGAAATTGATGAATGAGGAGAATGAATGGAATGGTATGCTTGAAAACCCACCAGTGAATATGGGCTTAGTGAGAGAAATTAGTGTGGAAGAAGTAAAAATGGCTGTTAGGAATATGAAGAATGGGAAGGCAGTCGGCCCAGATGGAATACCAGTAGAAGTGTGGAAGTTGCTGAGTGCGGATGGATGGAAGTGATTGAGTTTATTTTTCGGTAAATTGTTGCAGGAAGAACAAATACCTGAGGAATGGTGCAGTAGTATACTGGTCCCCATTTTTAAAAACAAAGGAGACGTTCAAAACTGCAGCAGTTACCGGGGAATAAAACTCATGTCACATACTATGAAAGTCTGGGAAAGAATAATAGAGAGAAGAATGAGAGAAGAGTGTGAGATAACACAAAACCAGTTCGGATTCATGCCCGGTCGAGGTACGACAGATGCCATTTTCGCATTACGCCAATTGTGCGAAAAGTACAAGCGCGTGCATAAAAATCTGCACATGGTTTTTGTCGACCTTGAAAAGGCGTACGATCGGGTTCCCCGTGAGGTTTTGTGGTGGGCGTTAAAGATGAAAGGTATGCCTGGGAAGTATGTGAGGTTAGTCCGTGCTATGTACAGAGCATTCCGTACATGTGTACGATCTGCCGCGGGAACTACGGGCAGTATCGATGTGGCGGTAGGGCTGCACCAAGGGTCGGCATTGAGCCCTTACCTCTTCCTACTGATTATGGACGCTTTGACGTCGGACCTGCAGGATGAGGCACCCTGGTGCATGCTCTTTGCCGATGACATCGTGCTTGTCGGGGAAGAAGGCATCGAGGTACAGAGCAGACTGACGGGGTGGCAACAGAGGCTGGAAAGTGTTGGCTTGAAGATCAGCAGATCCAAAACCGAATATCTGTGCTGTGATTTCGGCGGTCTTTCCAGTCCTGTACCCATGTCGCTGGATGGCGCTATACTGCCTACCTGCTCAGATTTCAAGTACCTCGGTTCCCTCATTCAAGGCGACGGCGGAATAGATAGAGCTGTGCAGCATAGGATTAACGCAGGGTGGATGAAATGGCGACAGGTCACAGCCACAACGTGCGATCCCCGAATGCCAATAAGGCTGAAGGGGAAAATTTACAAATCGATCATCCGACCTGTCGTCATGTATGCAAGTGAATGCTGGGCCGTCAAGAAGAAGGATGAAAATAGACTGCATGCGAATGAAATGAGAATGTTACGATGGATGTGTGGTGTGACAAGGATGGATAAGATAAGGAATGAGTATATAAGAGGAAGCCTGAAAGTAGCGCCAGTGGTAGAAAAGGTGAGAGGAAGCAGATTGGCATGGTTTGGACATGTGATGCGGAGGAATGAAAGTCATGTCACAATACGAGTGTTGAATATGAATGTGGAGGGACACACGGGCAGAGGAAGGCCGAATAAAAGATGGATCGATTGTGTGAAGAGTGATATGAGAATGAAAGGAGTAAGTATGGAAATGACGGCTGATAGAGAGGAATGGAACAAGAAGGTTTACTGCGCCGACCCCAGATAATGGGAAATGGTTTAGAGAATGATATATATATATATATATATATATATATATATATATATATATATATATATATATATATATATATATATATATATATATATATATATATATATATATATATATATATATGCCGATTACTACTAGTACAATTGATTTCAGTCAACGTGTACGATGTTGCGCGTAAACATAAGAAGAAATCATTTTTCTTATTTCAAATATATTATAAAATTATATTATCCACTTGGCAAGTGGATTGAGGACCGCATTTTTTATGTTTAGTCATTATTATGTCATCTGTCATCTTCTTAACTTCAAGTACAATTGATTTCAGTCAACGTGTACGATGTTGCGCGTAAACATAAGAAGAAATCATTTTTCTTATTTCAAATATATTATAAAATTATATTATCCACTTGGCAAGTGGATTGAGGACCGCATTTTTTATGTTTAGTCATTATTATGTCATCTGTCATCTCTTACCACACCTACGGGACGATATGCGGTAGTGGATATTCTTACACCGCCACTACACTGTAAAAAATAAATTGAAAACTAGATGTTATTTATAAAGAGGGAAGATAGTATCTTCCCCTTTATACCGTATGCAACTTGTTGCTGAATCGGAAACGGGCAGGTTTTATCTCATTCAATAGACCGTATTGTTCACATTGCTAGATTGGTTTGCTGAGTTTACATGTTACTCGTATTCAAACACTAAGTTTATAACGCACCCGAAAAAATGAAGGGTATTTTTGTATACTTACTACATATTAAATAGAACAACTATCTCAGAAAAGAGAAAGGCCAAGCGCGCGAAACTACTGCAAATATTATCCTGTGAGGCAGTCTTTGAGGGAAGCCTATATTCAGCAGTGGACTTCGATAGACTTTGATGATGATGATGATGATGAACTTATCGGTAACTTTAAAGTACACAATATAGTATAGTTATCTTAACTACCCCGAGATATAATAACCTGCTCGAAATAAAATATCATGGTGTTCAACCTTCGCACATATTCGCGGCCTACCAGCGCCCACCATTCCTTAGTGGCCCCTTCTCGATAGAAGGCTATTTCAACCCCATCTCCTTGTAAGGTTAGGCGCACCCTAACACATGTTGCGTCTTCCTCCGTGGCCTCCAACTACACCTGCGTAACGGACGCCCACGTGATCAATACTCGAAAGCTATGAGGTCGGGAAAAATGAGCACTCAGAAGCACTAGCCTTCTTGACCTCAGTAACGTATCTGGTTTCTTTTTCACAGGCTTGTACCTTAAAACTTGCTCGTGGAAACATTGAATTTGTAAAGTGAGATTCCACCATCACTTGAACAAGATAATTACAATTTATGCCTTTTAAGAATTAGAACGCTAAAGTAAAACAAACCTTCTAAAATAAGTACTTAAGGGATGATTGCAATCGGTTAACGAAAGATTATACTGGTGTTGTTTACGAGGGGCCCCGTTTAATCTAGCGCGCTACTAGACCAAGGCAAATTGTGGTTTCGAATAGGATACATTTAGTGTCAGTATTCACATACAATATAGAATAATTTCTACAGAATTTTTTTTATAACACTGATATTATATACAATCTTACAGCCATCTGATGGTAAGTGGCTTCTTCAGCTAATAGACAACTCCCCTGGTGTTGCGGTTGTTCATCGGCTGCATTAGTCACATAACATCAGGTGAACCGTATGCTCGTTTGCCCCATGTTCTATAAAAAAATAACACTTTGAACAAATAGGCCACAGAAGCGTCTGATACCGTGATTGTCAATTCATCCGTTGGCTCCTAATAAGCTACTGTCCA
Source organism: Parnassius smintheus behrii (assembly GCA_036936625.1). NCBI lineage: Eukaryota > Metazoa > Arthropoda > Insecta > Lepidoptera > Papilionidae > Parnassius > Parnassius smintheus. The sequence goes on along the minus strand of JAUPFT010000021.1, from coordinate 9,663,009 downwards.
GTTACTACGGACAAAAAAATATAAAATATAAACTTAATAAAACTAAAGTATTAAAATGTATTTTTTATTAAAGCTATCATTACTGATATTGAGATGTCTAAGGCGTACATTACACGGTCATGCAGGTTGTCAGTTTTACAACAATCACGGTTGTGATTGACGTATAACCTACAGTGTAATCCAGTGATTGACGCCTGCATGAGCGCGTAATGTACGCCTAACGTCTACAGCAATAAAACATCTTTTGAACTTTTTAGTCCATGAGTTGTCATTTTTAACCCATAAGGCGTACATTACACGCTAATGCAGGCTGTCAGTTTTACAAAAATCACGGTAGTGATTGATGAATAACCTAGCGAGTGATGCAGTGATTGACGAATAACCTAGTGTGTGGTGCAGTGATTGACGAATAACCTAGTGTGTGATGCAGTGATTGACGAATAACCTAGTGTGTGATGCAGCGATTGACGCCTTCATGAGCGCGTAATGTACGCCTATCATTCACCATCCGTTTTTTATCAATCATGATTGATGGAATTGATTGACGCCTGCACGAGCGTGTAATGTACGCCTAAGGAATGCATATGATTAGGTATAATATAATTTTTAATAATAATAATAACGTCTTTTTATTATAAAATTAACATATACGAAAGATAATCAAACAAATAGTTTCACTAAGAAATAAGGAAGAACGACGGCCGCCATACTAGTATTAACTGTGTCACAGCTGCGTGTGCCTTCCATACTGAGAACTATTTGACATTAACAAACAAGAAAGGTATCATATACGTGCGGTGTGATAAAAATATAAAACTACACTGAATAATATAGTCAACACTTCGTGATAAAGCTACTTTGTGTATTGTTCCGTAAAAGGGACTAATCGTTTAAAGCAATCATCCTGAAAGTTGTTCGAGGCGAAGAAAATTCCACAACTGAATGGATGCCATAATGAGGTTAATAGCAGCTCCGACGTTTCTTTCTTCTGACATCGCATCGTGAGAATGGGCACATATAATATAAAAGCACGGCTTGTGGAGGTCTTCTAAATTGTATTCTTAAGCAATATTTCTTTATTTATTTTTAAGAAATTTATTTAATTTACCACTTAACCGTGGCGATTTAAGAATATTAATTACTCTAAATTGTCCCGTGGGTGACATAAGAGGTGACAGAGGGTAGAAGCATCTTACCGATAACAACTTAAAATCAAACTGCGGCTAGCAAATCGCCTGCTAAGCATGGTAATTATTGCAAACTCCCTCCAGCCTATAAAATAATCTATGGGAGAATTCTGTTCCATGTTCGTATTTTTCTAATTCTCAGCATAAAAATAAATAAATTATATCTTGCAACAAATATTCTGAGTTGAATTATAAGCGACGTATTATATTAAATGACTGTTGAAGTGTTAACAATTTTTGATAAACCATTAATATTGGGTCCTTACATATGAAATTAACGTTTTGTCGTACTGACCACTTTGATCTGAAATAATTAAGAATTCCAAATTCAAATTTATAAATTCATTTAGCTGGTACATTTAAGTTAACTGTCATTCATTTGTTCTTTTCTCATTATTCTTTCTTTGGCGTCGCTTATTACCGCACAATGTAAAACACGAAATATCGGTATATTTAAGAGTACGAGTTCTACCATGGCACTAGTGCTGTAGCAGTAGCTCGAAGGATTAATGATGTGTACGGCGCTGGTGTCGCAGAAGAAAGCACGGTAAGTTTTTGGTTTCAACGTTTTCTTTCTGGAAATTTCAACCTTCAGAACCAACCCCGTGGACGGCCGGAGACCAAAGTGAAAAATGAAGAATTAAAGGTTATTGTGGAAGCGGATCCATCACAAAGCACTTCAGAGATATCTGCAAGCTTCGGGGTAAGTGATAAAACTGTATTAATTCACTTGAAGCAAATCGGGAAAGTAAAAAAAAAACTTGAACGATGGGTACCTCATGAATTGAGTGAATCGAACTTGCAAAAACGCGTTGACTGCTGTGTTACTTTGCTCAACTGACACAAAAATGAAGGAATTTTAAATCGAATCATTACCTGTGATGAAAAGTAGATACTGTACGATAATCGTAAGCACCACGTGCTCGGCGGTGAAGGAAAACATCGTGAGGAAACCTGCACGTCTGAGGAATAAGAAAAAAATATATTTTTTCGAAGACATGTGAAGTTCGTCAACACACATTTGGGCAGCGCGGCGGACACTTCATTGCCCTAAACCCTCTCAGAAATGAGGGGAGGCCTGAGCCCAGCAGTGGGACGTATATAGGCTGTAACTTTACTTTTTACTTTAATCGTAAGCACTCGTCGCAATGGCTGAACCCTGGAGACCCTGCCAAATCCTGCCCTAAACCACCTTTACAGCCTATTAAAGACAATTGCTGAATATATCGTTCTCCCATAGATAAACTCGTAGCGCAGATATTTGCCATAACTGCGACGCTTTTTTATAGCATTGAGTGACAAACGAGCACACAGTCCACCTGATATGATGTGGATGCTGTGGCCCATAGACATCCACATTTATACTCAATTAAGGATCAAAATGCATAAAAGTTCTCATCACTGAGGACTAAGATAGAATGCCTAAATTCTAGTAAAAAGGCTCTCCAGTTGGCTGCACTCACCAAACGAAACACAGCAGCATTATGCTGCTATTTTACGCCAGTATTCTGTGAGAGCGTGATCCTGCCCTGGTCAAGCCGATCCATTTATGCTACAACCACAATATAGCTGCAGCGTGGCTCTACCACGCTTGGCAAGCGGGTTGACAACTGCAGTTTATTTTTTATTTTTAGTCTTTATTAAGAAGACGCTGCTAGTCATCTCCTGATTTGTTTCTCTCTGTTGCCTCCAACGACACCCACGGGATGATATCGGCTGGTGGATATTATTACACCGCAACTACACGGTACTTCATACTTTTTATTTTATTGAAATTGAGTGAATTCCTTGCAAATCTCATTCACGCAGGATAATAACTGAAAGTTAAAAAATTTAAAACCGGTTAAGAAATAAAATAAATAAAGTAACTTTGTACTAATTATAGTTATTGTACTAAAGTAGAGAATGAGATTTAAGTGTTTTACGTGTTTTTGAATTTCTCAAGTTATCATTATTCATGTTATAATTTTCAATAGATATCCGTTTTAGTCACAACGGAACTGAATTCGAAAACATTAGATATAGACTTTACTTGTGCAGAAACTGTGGGATAAAGGGTATTTTATCTCGTATTCGTCGACCCTACTTAATTGACTAGGAACAATGTTAAGATTCAATAAAAGACCTCTCGATTGTGGATTTAATTAGGGTTTGAATTAGCTATGGTAGAGCGTGTGAATCTCACACTACAGGTCGTATCCGGATAGAGTGATGCTAATCATGTGTAATTTAATTGCCTCCAAAGCACAAGTGTGTCTTATCACTGCAAAAAAGAGCAAGCTCACCTCGGCTTCTTCTTTCTTAAATGTATCACTGATATACACTGACCGCCTCTAGTTGTTGGGTGTTGAGATATCCTCAAATTTAAACTTAGGGTGGTTCATTGAGTACAAGGCCGAAGGAGCTGCAAGGAAACTAGGAGTCTTTTCAAAGGTGCGGCGATATTTCACGCCTGGACAGCTGCTTACTTTATATAAGGTGCAAGTCCGTTCGTCCATGGAGTATTGCTGTCATATATGGGCTGGTGCTGCAAAATTCGGACTTGATGAAAAGACGTGCTATGAGGCTCATTGGTGACCAAAATTTGGTAAAAACCAATCTTAATAGCCTCGAATACACGCGCAAAGTGGCCAGCCTTTCGGTTTTCCACAGGATGCATTTCGCAGAGTGTGCGCACGAATTGCATAATTTAATTCCTCCCCCTCATTTTCACCATCGGACAACTAGAAGTTTGGCCAGTCTCCACCTTCTCGTTGTTGACTTACCACGCATTTGAACCAAACGGTTTGCTACGTCGTTTATCATGTGTACAGCAAAGGAGTGGAATAAGTTGTTAGCATCTTTCTCTCCATCCCATTACAGTATGGGTGTCTTAAAGATAAGAGTGAAAAGGTTTTATTAATTCAGTACGATTAACCATTTTAGGCTACATCACCACTTACCATCAAGTGGGAATGTGGCTAAGCGTTGGCTTAGAACAATTAAAAAAGGCAAGGAAATGTATTATTTAACACTATAGAATAGAATGGAATAATTTTTGTGTAAATAAGGGAGACAAGTGAGCTCACAGTCCAACTGATGGTAAGTGGATGCTGTGGCCCATAGACATCCACATTTATCCTCGATTAACCTCTCAATATGCACGTGGTCGGATCTGACCACGCCGATATTCTGTCAAATACCAAGTGGTTGGATCCCACTACACCCACCCACAGCTCTTTAAACCATAAAAACTTATATTTAAAGACTACTTCTCGATGAAGGAGTTTGGCATTATAGGCTCAATGTGAAATTTCCTATCCTCTATTGCAATAAAACGTAGTTAGTCTATGGTTTTTTACTTCTAATCTACGTTCATTTCGAACGCCTATTGCGTGTGGCGTATTATTGTGTTGATTTTTTGATTTTTCTAATGTTTTATTAGTGTTTAGTAGTGTTTTAATATAAAATTGTTATAATTTTTTTTTCTGTGAATACAATTTTTTTACGTAAATTATTTCGATTAATATATAGAAATAATTGTGAAAATCTCGCAGTTGTCTTGCACTGGATATGTACATTTTTTACTATAAAAATACAATTAAACTATCTGTAATGAAGTAAAGGCACTAAAACTAGTAATGTAACATAATAAATAAACAGAAATAAGTATTATATTGAAATTCATAAAGAAATTTATAGAAAATAAATGTACGACAAATTCAAGGTTAGGTTATTTTTAGTAGCGCCACGTCACGCAAAGCGAGCTTGCGGTGTCATCATTTTATCAGAGGAGTGAGGGATTAATAATCAAAATGTAGATGCGGTGTCATCTCTGAGGACTAAATTGGAATGCCTCATTATAAGTAAAAGAAGTTTCCAGTTCTCTACATTCATTCTACGAAACACAGCAACGTTGAGCTGGTATTTTACACTGATATTCAAAATATAGATTACAATAATGCTTATTGAATGTCTTTTAAACTTTACACTGTTTCTCAAAAATCTCTGTTCTCGCAATCAGCAAAACGCATTCATTTACAATACTATATAAAATAAAATACAGGTACTAGATAAAGTATTTATTCCGTAGCCTTACAGCATTGTGTGCACTAATGCGTTCTGATATGAAGCATATAGAGAAACAGTATAGTTACAAGCTGTGATGCGTTCCATCTTAAACCTCAGAGATTACTACGCATCTGTAGCCTCCTTTTTGCTTGAAGTTGGTCGCATATGTATATGGGCTGCATTAGCTATTTACCATTGACACTTCAGTGGTCACTTCCTTTTTAATAAGATATGTAAATGTTATTAAGCAAAATACTCAAACGCTACTCAATTTTAAGATGTCGTTAAATCTAGTGGAGTCACAGTCACTTTAACTTAAAATGAAAGATGCAGGACCAGACGAAATAAAATAAAAAAAATCATCTTAATGATGACATGATTGGCAACTTGTCACAGAACTATTACGAGGTAAAGCCATATAATAAGATGCAACGAGGTGGAGCCTCGTTGCATCTTATTATATGGCAAAATGTGCAACATAAAAGGGTTGACTCGACCGGTAAAGGAACACGCTCTCATAGATTACATGCGTGAAAAAGCACATCAATGCGCTACATGTGGTGAGGAACGAGAAGTGGAGACCCTTTTACTGGAAACGGGCCATTCAATTTAGCTTAATTCTCAGGGTTATTAATGTAATTTGATTTCATTGAGGATAAATGTGTGGATGCAGTTAATACAAGGTGTATATGGTCCGCAGAATTCACTCATCATTTTGTGGACGGTGTGCCATTTTGTCACCCTTAATTTTTATAAAAAAATCTATTGCTATATGCCCATAATTATAATGTCATCCAGGCACAGATTTTCGATTACAACGGCTATATGCACAGGACTTGATACACATATACGCTTTTGGGGATTGAGGTTGAAACAATTCCAAATTTCTTACTCTGGGCTGTTACTGGGGATTTATTGCTAGAAAAAGTCAATAACCGATTTTGGCCTAAAACTGGATTCGTACTTACAGCACAGTCCCGAGTCGCTTGAATTCATCGAAACCATTTTTCAAAGTAGATCGTGACTACGTCAGTATTATCTAAAACACTGTTAGTACGAATTAGATATACGGTACGTGACATGCTACTCATAAAACATTTTTCTCCGAAAATATTTAATTTAAAAGTTACATACGTGTACGTAAAAATACTTTTATGTTAATTTCGTTGTGGTAACTTTTATTGATGGTAACTATTAGTGGTAAAAATATTCCATCCGCTACGAGATAAATAAACGGTATGGGACTGGCACTCATTGAGCTCCCTTTTCCAAATATTTATTTTTGTTTCTACGTGCTACTTACGCCCGCCCGCGGGTACGCCCTGAATTGTGGAAAAAAACTGAATTGTTTTTATTTTACCGGTGTATTTTTTATTTTCAATAGTAAAAAGTGTTTATTAGGGTTACTTTTTTTGGGCATTTTCACAGTGTTCTCTTCTAGTTGTAAATATGTAACATATAAATTACTATTAGCATTAATAAAACACTATAAAGTGTATACTTAAAATTATGTATAAACCCAACCAGATGGAAGCTCTCGATAAAAAGGCTAAACGGCTAAGAGTTAGTGGGAAAGAAAAAGAAATGGCAAATTATGCGGGCGGTATCGAGTAGCACCTCCTTCGGAGGAGAAAATTCTGCGTTTTGATTCTTAATCGAGGATAAATGTAGATGTGTAAGGAAAGCTTTATTTGTTGCCCAAAATTTTAAATGCAAGGCCTATGCAGATGCGTCCTCAGGTCCAGGAATGGTATTTAAAAACACATGTCACTTTCACCACTAGTCTGTGAAATTCGGCTCAGACTAACAAAGAAAAAAGGAAGAAGAGTTGTGTGCATTTCAAGTGACGCAAAAAACTAAGCCAAAACCAAGCATAACTTAAAATAATAACACGCACACACTAACATTTGAAATCAATTGCAGCATGGGTTTAAGTAATGTGTTCATCCAGCAGTGAACTTTTACGGTCTATAAAAGAAAGAAGGAAAAGAGATAGTAGAAGTTAAAAAAGTTAAGCGTGGTTTTGGCAACACTTGAATGCTGCGTTTCGTTTATTTTTTCTGTTTGTCTGGGGTTTTAGGCGGTCTTGTTTTTTTTTGTATCCACTATATTTTGAAAATAAACAAAATTAAGTTCCTCGAACTGAAAAAGCAATGGTGAAGTATACTACCGGAGTTACCCTCTTTTTTATTATTATTTTTTACTAGTAGTATGAACCAACAAAGTGTTATATTATCTTTCTACTGACTTAATTTACTTAACTACAACTAAAATAGTGACACTACATTCAAAATTATTTAATTATGGCATGCACACAAATATAAAGAAAAAACAAATCAAGTATAAACAGAAATACCCTGGCTTATGTTTTACTATTAGCTTAGTCTTCAATTTTAAGGTATGCCCAAACAAGCTCTCAAAGGAATTTTGTCTTTAACAAGTAAGTTATCTTGAAAATTTACCTGCTTCGAATCAAAGGACGTTAATTGCAAGGAAAGCATCTGAGAATGACTCAATTTAATAACTCAAAATCACCTAAAGTTTCATATTAGAATATCACAAATTACCTTGAAAACGCAACCCTGACAAATTTAGTATAATTATAGGCGTCAAGAATTCTAGTGCCACGTAAGAAGACCAGCAAATCTGGTGATTTTCTGATTTTGTTACGTGAAACACGCCTTGCACTTCCTTCCATTGTAAGTGATAGAGAAACACTGCAGCTGTAGTTTGAATGCAAAACGAATTGGTATGCGAGCGTGAAATAGCAGAAAAATAACGGGAAAAACGTAAAATAGCAGCTTTTTTATAGAAAAAAGGTGACAAGCGAGCACATAGCTCACCTGATGGTAAGTGGATGCTGTGGCCCATAAAAATCTACATCTATCTTTGATTGAGAACCAAAATACAGATGCGTTGTCATCCCTGAGGACATGGAATGCCTCGTATCCAGTAACATGGGTATTAGGTTACTATAGATGCACAGCAGCATTAAGCTGCTATTTCATGCCGGTATTTTGTGAAAGTCTTATCCGACATTATTTCGATGATATCCAGGACGTCAGTCTCAGCGAGATAAGAAAGGCTCTCCAGCACCAGAAAAACGGCAAGTCACCAGACGAGGAAGGAACTACAGCGGAGCTTCTGAACTTACTTCTGTACTTGGAGTCCTTCAGAAGCTCTTAAAATCAGTCCTTCATGGTGACACTACTCCCGAGGCGTGGAGCAGAACTGTGGTGGTCTTGTTCTTCAAGAAAGATGACATTGCTCTCTTCAAGAACTACAGACTGATACCCCTTCTGAGCCGCGACTACGTGCTGTTCTCGAGAGTCATTATGAATCGTCTCGCACGCAGACTCGACGACTTTCAGCCTCCCGAATAAGCCGGTTTCCGAAAAGACTTTAGTACCACAAACCACATACAAACCCTTTGGCAAATTGCACAAAAGTCCCGAAGAGTACAGTCTGCCACATTGCCTGGTGTATGTGGACTATGAGAAAACCTTTGATTCTTCGCAGTATATATGCCATGTGCAGTGGCATCCTTCCCCTTTCGTTTTATCTCATTTAAACATAACGCATCTATTCCTCTTTTATTCATCATTTCGTATACTTCATCCATCTTATCATTCATTACTCCACATACATTCAGCATAGCCAGACGGGCTTACGCAATCCATTTTTCGCCCCTCCTGGAGACAGAAAGTGACGGGCTGCAAACCTAGTCGCCGGTTTTACACCCGGAGATTCTTCGCACCCCTTGCCCCAATAAAGGGGTGCCAGGAACTCGGAGCCATTTCTTTTATTTCATGTCATGGTATGAAGTATGGTGTTGGGGGGTTGATTTTATCTACCATACGGCGAGGAACCGCGTCTATTTTTTTTCGAAGCCTGTGGATGCGAGCGACTTATCTCCCTGTGTGTTGTGTGTACTGTGCCGTTAATAGAGATGTGTAAAGTAGTTTGTGGTTCTGTAAAGCGAGTCAGCTGTGTAGGAAAACAACCATCATCTATTTTTCGTAAAACAAGTTTTAATTTTGTTCTAATCAAGGAGCTATTAATTTTAGAGCTACGTTAAAAGAAGGTAAAGTTACTGCCTACATACCTCCCACTCCTGGGCACGGTGCGGGACGTATACGTTCATTATTGAGGTTCTGAGCGGTTCAGATGTACCCGTACTACTAAATAATTTTAAAAGAAATTTTTGTTCTGAAAGTTCTTGAAAAGTATTTCAATTAACTACCGTGCCAAATATTCAACATTTAATACGAAGTTATCTTAAGGGGCGAATTAATGCGCTGATAAGACCCAAACAAACTTATCTAAAGTAAATTTTAAGCCAAATTTATACAGTTTATGGCATTGAAAAAATAATTTTAATCTTGAATATTGAATCGAAGAAACTTTTGTTTTCAACACACTTTTATGTATCATATCATATATAATTTTTTCGATACACAAAATGGTAACATAACCTCTTAACCTCTTAACCCCCCTAGCGGTCTCATGGGACCGCAGCCATATTCCGACAAATCCCTAGCGGTTTCGTGAGGTTGCGCCCACCCACAGCACTTTAACCCATAAAAACTAGATTTCCATGAAGAAGTTTGACATTATATAGTCAATATAAAATACTCACCCCCTATGTCCAATAAAGGAACTGTTATCATATGAATATTTATTTATTATCTACGTTCATTTCGTACACCATTTTCACGTGAATGTTATTGTGTTGATTTTTGGATTTTTCCGGTGTTTTATTTATGTTATAGTATATTGTGTTTTATTATAAATTGAAATGAAAGTTTTCGTGTGAATATAATTTATCTTTTTACGTAAATAATTCCGAGTAATATATATTGAGAAATTGTTATTTTCACGCTGCCGACATTCGCTTGGTATGTTTTTTTTGTTATCAAAATACAATAAAATCTTTTTGTAATGAAGTTAAACCTGACTTTTGTTCAGTATAGAAAATTTCGTACAGATTTTATAGTGCTAAATTTCTTCATAGAAAAGTAGTCTCTAAATATAAGTTTTAAAGGTTTTAAATGATGTGGGTGGATACAGTGGCATGCGACCGCTTGGGATTTGCCGGGCGCATGTGACTGTGTGGGATTTTTATGGCGCTTGAAGGGTTAAAATGACCTTACAAAAAATGTATATAAACTTACGTCGGTAAAATTAATAGCAATAACATACAATAAATAAATAAAATACTTGTTTGTTGTTTTTATTTTTATTTTCGATCAATAATTACGTTACCTGCAGCCGATGTAAATTCTTGTGTTTTCTGGAAGCAATTAATGGGTATTGTACCTAAATAACTACTTTGTAGTATAGTTGCTTTCGCGCCAACATACTGTATGAACCTTGATTGAGGGAAGGAGATGGTGTAATGCTTTTCGTCAAGACGTTCTTCTATAGGGTACTAATTGATGATGAGGTTGTTGACACAGTCTAATTCTGTCATTCTGTTTCCATTGGTAGTGGAAACAGAACAGGTCCGAAGTTGAGTAATCGGTACCTAAGCGACAAGGAAACGAACACCCAAACTCGAACACATTCCGAGTATATCCACAACCTCATCATAAATCAGTCTATAGCAAAATCTCATAGGTGAATTTTTCTCTATTAATTTCTATTAGAGGATAGAGTGGAATAATAGATTGGTGGTTTTTATTAGGTACAATAGAAAAGCGGAATAGGTCGTTAGTGTCTTAAGAAATAACAGAGATAAGATAGAAGCATGATAGATTTTGTAATTGTGGATGAAAGAATGAGCAGCACAGTGGTAGATACAAGTTTACCGGGGTCCAACGAAAAGAAGGATCATTACTTGGTCTTATGTCGGATTAATGGTCTATCCCAGCGTTAGCGGCATAGGACATCTGCTTTACAGCGTAAAAGAATAGAGATGTTACAAGATGAAGATGTGAAAGAGAAGTGTAAATGTAGATTGAGGGAAAATATCAGGTGTATATCAAATGAGTTGTGTATGAATGATTTAGACTTGAATACTGTGTGTGATAGTGTTAAGAAAAATTTGGTTGATGCAGCCACCGAAGTATGTGGTGTAAGTAAGAGAACAAATGAAAGGAAAAATAATACGTTGCGGTAAGATGATGAGGTACGGATGGAAGTTGAAGCAAAGAATAGAGCATGGTTAGATTAACTAGCAACCAAAGCTGATAATTCAGGTGGTATGAATGATGGAATTTAAAGAAAAAAAAGGCAGAATTTAGACGTCTTAATGAGAGAGTAAAAGAAGTATTTGAAAGGAAAATGCAATAAAGAACGGACAAAAATGACAGAAAGATATCTGATAACTTCCAGGCAAATATTAAAATGTTCTGTAATATCTTAAGAACTGCCAGGGAAAATTCAAAACAGCCTAGAATGAATGCTATACGAGACGAAAATGGATGTATTTTAGTGATGATGTTTTGAATTTCAAGAGAAGGAAGGAATACGTTGAAAGCGTGTTTATGTGAAAAGTTTGAGTGAAAAGTCGGCTAAATTAAATTAACTAAAAATTCCGAAAGAAGTGTAAAGGTGTTTGGAGAAAAGTGTGGATGAAATAATGAAAGCAATAAAAGCAGGTAAGGCAGATGGATATGATAGAGTATCACTCGAGATGCTAAGGGCTGGAGAGGGAGTGTGGCAGGCCTGCTGTACACCTTGTTTAATTTATGTTAGAAATTGAGTCGGGTACCGGAAGACTGGTGTAAAGTAGTAATAGTCAAAATATATAAAGCAAAAGGGTCACAATAGGACTGCAAAAACTACCGTGGTATCTGGTGTCTAAGCATTGTGAGTAAACTGTATGCTAAGGTGTTAATTAAAAGAGTTATGAAAGAAACTGATGAAAAAACTTGGGATATACACAATAATTTAGAAAGGGAATGAGGTGTTCAAATCATGTCTTTTCCATGCGCATGTTTGCGGAGAAGTTTTGGCCAAAAACCAGAAAGTTTTTGGTGCGTTCGTGGACTTGAAAAAGGCTTATGACAGAGTGGACAGGATTGTGTTATGACAAACACTGAACTCATTTGGGTTGAGCGCTGGTTTGACACAGGCATTAAAGTCTTTTTATATGGACTCTAGTGCTTGTGTTAGGATTAACGGGGTCTACTCTGACTGGTTTGGCATCCAAAAAAGATGAAAAATGTGGGTTAAGAACGGCCGAGTTAACGGATACGTTAAGCTAGAAGAAATTAATTAGTTATTAATTAAATTAAACAATTTATATAAGAAAGAATTCTTGGAATGAAACTTTGTACAAACGTAATTCGATAAAATATAATATGTTTAAAGTTTTTTTTAGGTGTCCACAGTACACACTGCTTAAAGGGGTAGAGCATGTATTTTAATACATTGTTTACTCCTTATTTTCAAATTAATTATAAAGCGAAGCTATTCTTAATTGTTAATTGCACAATTGAACAAATAGTATTAGGTCCACGTATTATCAGTATTCCTTAACTAAAAGAAAAATTAATGGATGTCTTTCGTTCAAAAGAGTGAAGATTATAAAAAAAATATTTCTATATTATAGCAAAATAATTTCATACCAGTAGTTAAAATGAATTTCTTATTTTCTCCATCTCCATTTTGACTTGGCTGTAGCGAGTGCAACATTATGAGTTATTTAATTTAGAGAATATTCCAGTATAAATTATCGCACGGGCGTACAGGGAGGGATCAGTCGATAATTCTACAAGTCTTAGTGCCGTTATTATGCCCGTTGGGATGATTCTTCTACTGTAGGCAAGGAATATTGTGGTGCTGTGAGGCTGCTCTGTGTTACATCGAGATGGGTAGTGTTGATGTTGGGTTGCATACTTTAGTGTCATCATGTAATTACATACTTCACGTTTCACCTGTACGTGATTGTGACGGGGACATATTACGGTTGGCCGGATATACTATACTGAATGTATAGTGCGTCACGCTGTCCTATTATTGGTAATGATTATTTACGCAAGCAAGAGAAGAAGTTGAAAATCAGCTCTCACACTTTTACCTACTAGTATTGCTTTATACTGAATGTATAGTATATAATATAGTACAGTACGCTGTTTTATTGCTGGTAATGATTAATTGCGTAAGCAAGATATCAAATTGAACATCCGCTTTCACATCTTTGTTATTTTTAACAATTATCCCACAGAATAATATCTACTTGTAAAGAAAGTTTATCACCAAGTAATATTTTTTTATTTAAACAATTTTGAAAATAAATTCTAATAGTATATTTTATTACATGTAGAAATTTAACGTTATTATTCAACACATATATCTGTATTACTGCTACTACCACTACAATATTTATTGTTTTAGGGTTCTGTAGTAAAAAAACAAGGAACCCTTATAGTTTCGCTATGTCCGTCCGTCCGATCATCCATCCATACGCGGTGTTACTCAGAGATCCTAGTTGCTACAAATCTGTAATGTGGCATAGTTGTAGAAACAAATTAATCCCGCCTACAAAACTTTGAAACAAAAACATAAATAAACGAATTATTTTGGGTACCCCCCATACAAGTAAAGGGAGCATTTTTTTTTACCCGCCTATTCCTTCGTATGGGGTATCGTTGGATAGGTCTTTTTTCTGTTATGGGGCCATTTGCAAAATATTTTTCAAACGGATCGAGCGACCATCATTATTTGGGTCAATTTTAGTAGTGATAGCGGTAAACCGCGAGGTCATTTAATAAGCTTATTATCAACAAATCCCCTTCTAATTTCACGTATTGTGACGGTAAATTACGAAAACTTTCCTTTATATTCCTCGTAGCCCGACACGCACCTGGCCAGACTTTATAAAATAGTATAACTCGCCCTATTTTATTTATAATTTATGCATTTAAAAACACTTTTAAAATTTCGTTCAAGTTCATTATCAATGTTCTTTTAAAATGCAGTAAATGTTGTAAATGTTTGTAAAGAAAGACGAAAAGTTTTTCATTCTAGTTTTATTTCGTTTTTTCGTGTCGTTAGTCTCTGAAATGTTTTCACGGGAACACACTTTATAAAATCTACGCTACTTTATTTACTGTTACTGGTATTTCATAGCCCTTATTTGCCGCAGTGGTCAAACATGGTAAGCGATAGCAGTTATTATTTTAGATGTTATTATAAAAACAGTGCTGCATAATCTCCTGATTTTTTTTCCTCTGTCTGCTCTTATGGCACTTACAGAATATTGGGTGGTGGATATTCTCATACCTACACTAAGCGGTACAAGTATTATTGAATAAATATTTCATTTTAATTAGTTATATCAAGTTAATTCCGTATCATCACAATCAAGAAGTACATAAATATTTTTAGTTGTTATCAGGAAGACGCTGTGACCCATTGCCTTGTTTCTTTCCTTCCACCAAGGGTCGATATGAAGTAAGGGATATTCTTACAATATACCGTACGATACCACTACGTGAATAACACTTATTTTTCCTAAAACCCTTCTAAAGCTAAGAGGATGTCTGTACAAAGCCCTATGGTATATATGAGGTGTGTATTTAAGTTTATTGTACTTTAAAATTTATATTTTTATTTAATTTTTTACAAGATACGCGTCATTTAATTTTTATGCCTTCTTTAACATAACAAAATATCCAAATGTTAATTCGAAATATCATCAGTTCCTTGCTGTAGTAATTTGATTTAAACATGTTATGTTCCAAACCTTATTTTCTCTACGTGTCACGACTTAGATGGTGTTGTGACATTTACTACCCATTTTGCGAGGTAAAAATCGTCTCCTCGTGTGTCACTACCTAGAGATTTATAGCGTATTAATGGATAACGTACCTAGCATTGTTTAGGTTTTCTATGAAGATTTTATTCGATTTATTCATATTTCAGTAGTATTTCACCATGAAACATTAATCAGAAAACTTCAACACTACGGTTTAAGTAGTATTAGTGCTAAGTTAATTATTTCATATTCAAGTAACAGAACGTAAAATACGGAAAGCGAAATGGGCGTGCCTCAGGGCTCAATTTTAGGACCTTTTTTGTTTATATACATATATATATATATATATATATATATATATATATATATATATATATATATATATATATACACATGATATAGTACTATTTGCTGTGACACTTCATTCATTTTCAAACTAAATGTATATAATTCATAACTCCGAATATCAAACATGTTAGTACTTATGTAATTTTAGTCTTGAGTCTTGTTGATACCACCTTTTTTTTGGAAGCCACAAGACACAAAGCTACAATGGGGCCTCCGTATATAAATACTAGCAGATATAGTTCTGCAGTATATGCTGTAAAAAAGGTTTAAAGTCTTAACAGTGTTGAAATAGTTAGACCAGTTTACTTTAGCTAATTCCTTAGCATAATTCCTTTTGTTATTTTGCTACGGTGACACGCGACTTACACTAATATTATATTTGTTTTACAGAAGAGGTCCATTGAAGCAATCTATTATTTAAAATCTAAAAAGTCGCTCAGACAAAAATTTAAATAAATTAATATATTGACTTTGACCTCTCAATACATTTATGAAAATGTAATGTTCGTTCACAAAAATGGAAGTAGTTTTACAAAAAAAAGTTATATTCATTTTGTAAATACTAGGAACAGACACAACCTAGTAGTACCAGTTCTTTGACTCCATCAAGTAAGTAATTCATTCTTGAGGCCATGTATACGCTTTTACAATAAAATGTACATAATATAAAAAAATTGGTTTGCACAAAGCACAAAAACTTTATTAAACTAAGTTTGCATAAAAAGGGTTTTATGATATTAAGGTATTTATGGATGTTAATAACCCTTGGGAAGGCTGACCGCTACCAAGCTATTTCTAACTTGTTATGCATTGTTAATTCTGACATACATGATTAGAAGCTGTATTAGAAGCGGAAGTTGTTTATGTTTCGAACCAGTGCTAAATTAAAAAGTGACTTTCAATAAGTACATATTAGTTATAATCTATATTGAATAAAAAAGTATCTATTTCTGTTTATGTCTCTTTCTGTTTCTATTGCTAAACAAGACAAAATATCCATTGATAGTAATTAATTACGATACCTATTTCTTAAATTAATATTAGTTTTTTTTCATCGGCGTATCGTTTTGGTTAAGTAAGGTTTCAATATAAGGTTATTCTGACCAGACAGGAAACTAAAAACAATACTATATATGTATGAAGCATTTCATAAGTACAAAGCCAACCACCTAACGTTAAAATTAATAGAAAATGTTTGTTTATTTAATAAAAATACCGGAATCCCGAAAATCATTTTATACTAAGAATTCAACGTTGACCCTACGATACGTAATCTAACAGAGCTCCACCGCTAATCTCGTACTGTTTCATTTTACGATTAACGTATACCACGTACGTAAAAGGCAGGGCTGGCGAAATTAAATAAAGAGATTAAAGGATATGCTAATGTTAACATGGATTTACAATCTAATTTAGATACGTTATAGTAGGGAGGGCTCTCTGGTTAGAAACGCAACCTCTCACTTAATTTTGTTGCTAAGATTATCTTTTAATCTATTTTTAAAGGTTAATATTATCAATATAATTATAGGCCATGATACTAAATATGACGTCATAGGGTAAAGAAAAACCATACAATGAGCTTTAATTCTTTTTTCTGTTTTTTTTTTACCCCACACTAGTAATTTATACTGTATCGTGGAGGCAATTTTACAAACATAAAGTGTACAAGGACAAAACCCGGAGCAATTATTTTCAGGTAGCGCAAATACTTGTTCCTTCCGAGAGAAAACTCAGTGCTAAGCCTTTCAGGCAAGAGAGAACAGGATTTTATTAAGCCATTGCACATTACGATCATTGGCTGCATCACCTCTTGGTGGTATAATGGCCATGCACTAGCTTATTATAGTAAAACACGAGGGAAATGCCTTACTGCAGCACAAATGGGCCGGCTCGATAGGGAAAAACCGTGCTCTCCAAATATAACTGACAAAATACAAGAATAATAATTCTACGCGTAGTATGGTGACAAACAAGAATTGTAACTCTTTTTTTCCTTGATATGCAGGCATTCTCTCATCGTGTAGATTAATATGAATCAACACGATGAGAGACGGCGTGTATGGTACACGCCATCCGTTTACGAGTATTTGTTGGTATATTAAAAATATTCTCTTACAAATCATAGTAGTAATATTTCCTCTCATCAATTCGATTCAAAATTAATGATATGATATAATCAAGAAACTTCTTTTATTATATGAGTAAATCTTAAAGTATCTAAGTCTACATTTATAATTATAGAAATGTGTCTCGAACTCGCCACTAAATATTATTTAAAGTTTTATCTCAAACATCCAATCCTGCAATTAAATTTTCAATTACTGTCACCGGCTTTAATGTGTAAATAGCCTAAAGATACTTGTTTTTCTGTTAATGGATAAATTTAGAGCTTAATATATACTCAAAAAATGTAATTTATTATTAGCCCTCTTTTGGAAAATCCTTACCTGTAGCGTTTCAATACTAACTTTTCTTCGTCAGTCTTCTCGTAATTGTAATTATTATTATTTATTTGTATATGATTTAATTTGTATTATTTATTTATTTTACTATATTTTTCTACAGGATGGTAAGTGGTTGCTGTGGCCCATAGACATTTACATCCATCCTTGATTATGAATCAAAATGAAGATGCTTTGTCACCAGTGAGGTTTAAAATGGAATGCCTCGTTTCCAGTAAAAAGGGTCTCCGGTTCTCTACACTCACTATGCGAAACACACCAGCATTAAGCTACTTTTTGACACTGGTATTCTGTGAGAGCATGGTTCTTCCCCGGTCGAGCCGACCCATTCGTGTTATAACTATACTACCTACTAATATAACTATTTATCTTTTTCTTTTATATATTTATGCAACATAACCAAATGAGAAAAAACTCTATTAACCATTTCACTGCCACGTGAAATATATATGACTATTTCAATTATTTAACTATTATGCCTTTTTCGCAAACAGGATTAATACCACAACAATTTATTTACAAGAAATGCAGTGGTTACAGGTACTATGATTTTGCTTTAATCACCATGCTTGGCAGATCGGCAATCATAGTTCCACGGTATCTCGCACTTTTGGCTTTGCTGCCCGTTTATGGTCTGGGTTTTTACTAATTTAGGTAGATATGATAGTTACACCGCCACATATTGTAAACAATGGGATAATACTGGCATTTCTAGGTGATAGGATTCCTTTTCTCCCTGGAGTAGGAATGGGAGTCCATCTGGGTAGGTATCATCCTCTTACATATTTCGGCCGCTGAACAGCTCTCTCTGTTCTGTCTCTGTCTCTGTGTGTTATATGTAAGAGGTGTAGTTTCGATCTGAAGGGTATAAATAGCCAGTTAAATTATAGGCTGAAAGGCGTTTCATATTAGTCCTCAGAGGTGTCAAAGCATCTGCAGCATCCTTTATTTACATGTAGCAGTCCATGGTCTGCAATAGTCACTTATCGTCAGGTGGACTGTGATTTCGTTTGTCATATTGAAAGTTGTATTACCTTGAGAAAACGTCGACATAATCCTTTTTACAGCCATACAACTTTTTAATTAATACTAATTTATATTTTTGTACTGTTTCAGGTAAGTCTTACATGCAATTAAGTGGCGGTTGGTGAATATGTAATGGGTGAGTATAAAAATATTAAAAAAAACTGTATACATTAGAAATTTGATGAAACGAAAAAGTGACACTGAAAAGAGACAAACATGTACACCTATAGCATTGAACCTGCGAGAGAATGTGACAGAATACAGTTTACACTGTTTCGATTATCTCGGTCTTCTTTTTTGAAGATTTCACTTCTGCAGCGTGTGGACTGAGAGAGAGACATTTTTAAACATAATACACCTTCTTTACATGTTTTTATTTTTATTTCTAACATAATTAACTATACAAGTCAACAGCTGAAGACAGGTTTTCTGTCAATGATATAAAGATACAGTACTGACCTTCCAGCGTGAATCTACCCATTCTGAGGGTTTTACTATCTTAAATGCAGCACATACTAGTTGGCCCGGCATACGTTATACTACCTTTAAACCTAAACTACCGTAAAATAAATATGAACCATGGTCTTTTTAGTTTTTATTTTTATTTATTTATTCAAAAGGACAACCACTAAGATGAACACTAATAAATGGAATTTAAAGTAACATGAATATCAAACTAAAGCTAAGTTTCATCGCAATTATATGCTGCCATGGCATGCAAATGTTGACTATGCAAATAAAACTTAAATATGTTAGTTAATACTAAGCAAATGAAAACTTAAACATTTAGTGCTTATTTTATATATGTATGTTTAAAAAATCAAACAATATGTATAAATACTTAAATCAAACAGACACCATTGACTCGAGAAACTGACCAAGTTTGCGTCTAAATTTCGACGGCTTGTCAGAAATGACATCGATGTTGAAAGACTGAAATATTAAGTTATACTGTTTCTGTAAGCCATTCATGGTGGCATGGTGGCCTAAGCTGAGAATGGAACTTACCGTACGCAACGCGGCAACTTGTATGGCAACTTATATAAAAGTAACAGGTTTAAAAGCAATATTCACCCTCATAGGCTATTCAGCTTAAAATGGGTAAGACGCTTCTTATATAAGGGCAGCAGTTTGGCTTTGTTAGATTGGTGGGATAGGTGCCAGAGAAATCTTTTCAACAAAACAAACCACGAATCTTTTTCTAGATGTTCACAACAATTTGCTGACTTTATAATTTCATGTTCATAGTAGAATCAATCTTCATTTGTATATTCATTTAGCAGCTATGTTAGGATCGTAGTATAAATGGATTTTTTTGCGCTTTTCCCCGATCGTGAGATTACCGGGTCCTTATTTATCTGTATAACTCATACATTCAAGTTCTCGCATGTATTCCTATCCACACTCATTCTTTGCCGGGTGGGACTCCCGCTACTATATGCTTATATATATTTATTCTTTTATTTGGGAAATAAAGTTTCTTACAGTTTTATTTTCATTTCTGTTTTGTTTTTAATAATATTTATGCTGTACATATATTGGCTAATCATACACATTCTATGTACTTATTCTTATTTTAGTTTACAAATTTTTTTATTATTATTTTTTATTAGTTTACAAATTATTTTAGGTTTACATATTCAGTGACTTACGTGGATTCTTTTAACTACTGTACTTATATACTTATTTTATTTCTAACATTCTTACCTTAGCTTTTTCTTAGTTCTATACTTAAATCAATAAATCTTACATCAGTAAATACTTTTAGTTATCTTATTTCTAACATTCTTCCGTTTGCTATTTCTTAGTTCTATTCTTATATCTGTTATTTATACAACAGTAAGTACTTTTATTTTTTTAATTATTATGTTTGCGATTTACAATTTCGCAAGATCTTAAAAATTGTGCATTTAGCAGGATTGATGAGTTTTCTGTCATGTTGTGTCTGATTTAGTACTTTGCTTCTATATTTTTAAACACGCTTTTGCCTAGGCAATAATATATATATATATATATATATATATATATATATATATATATATATATATATATATATATATATATATATATACTAAATTTATACATATTTATTGACTATTACTTTTGTCAGTTTTCATTTCATACTTGTACTTATTCTTATTTTAGTTTACAAATATCCTTATGTTTACATATTTATTGACTTGCATGGGTTCTTTTAACCTTTGTACTTATCATTATATTTCTAACATTATTACGTTTCTTATTTCTTAGTTCCATTCTTATATCTATTATTTGTACAATAGTAAGTACTTTTCTTATGTTTGCTGTTTACAATTTTGCAAGATCTTTACAATTGCGCTTTTAGCAGGATTGGTGAGTTTTCTATCAAGTTGTGTCTGATTTTATACTTTTCTTCTATATTTTCAAACACGCTTTTGCCTAGGCAATAATATATATATATATATATATATATATATATATATATATATATATATATATATATATATAGCCGTGTAGTGGCGGTTAAGAATATCCACTACCCCATGTCTTCCCGTGGGTGTCGTAAAAGGCGACAGAGGGACACGGGTAGGAGATGGGCAGCAGCATCTTCCTGATAACAACAACTGTACGACAAAAAAAAACTGAGGTTGCCAACCCGCTTGGCAAGCGTGGCAACTATGGCAATATACCCCCCATGAACAATTACACAAATAGACGGCCCCCAGTCCCCGGCGGCACCGCTATTCCTGGCTACGGTGGCGACTATGGTAACGGCGGGGCAGGGGGTGCTAAGAATCTCCGGTGGAGGTTCGGTTGCCACCTACGATGACTCGACCTGGCAACATTTAACGCACGCACCCTGAGGACTGACGAGAAGATCCTGGAGCTGGAAGAAGAGATAGACAAGTTGCGCTGGAATATTATAGGATTATCCGAGGTCCGAAGAGAGGGGGAGGACACGGTGATTCTCGAATCCGGCAACTTGTTCTATTACCGGGAGGGCGACCATCTGTCCCAAGGAGGTGTCGGATTTATCGTCCACAAGTCTCTCGTCAACAACGTTGTAAAGATTGGGAGTGTGTCGACGAGGGTCACGTACCTGATACTCACTTTCACCAAACGGTATTCGCTGAAGGTCATACAGGTTTACGCACCAACCTCGGCACATCCCGATGAGGAGGTGGAGGAAATGTATGAGAATATTTCCAAAGCCATGCATTCCTCCAAAACCCACTACACGGTGTTGATGGGAGACTTCAACGCAAAACTAGGCACAAGAGAAAGCGGTGAGCTGAAGTTAGGGAAATTTGGAGTAGGGCAACGGAACCGAAGGGGCCAGCAGCTGGCTGACTTTATGGAGAAAGAGGGACTGTTTATGATGAACTCTTTCTTCCAGAAGCGGCCCCACAGGAAGTGGACCTGGTCGAGCCCCGACGGTTCGACAAAAAATGAGATTGACTTCATTATGACGACCAGACGCCAACTGTTCAGTGATGTCTCAGTGATCGCAAGGGTGAAAACTGGCAGCGATCACCGAATGGTTAGAGGCACACTGAACCTAAACGTTAAGTTGGAGAGGTCTCGTCTGATGAAGTCAACGCTCCGGCCCCTCGTGCTCTAATCCAGAATCCCGAAAACTTTCAGCTCGAGTTACGTAACCACTTTCAGTGCCTACAAGATTGAAATGCAGTGGATGATATGAATGACAAGCTCGTGGAAACTGTCCATGGGGTCGGAGCTAAGTTCTGCAAGACCCGCCGCAGAAGAACACAAAAACCCTCCGATCACACTCTTAATCTGGCTGTTAGACGGGAGATGAGGCTGCAATCGTCAACAGATTTGACAGCATGCAGGCAACTGAACAGACAGATCTCCAAGTGCGTGCGGCGAGATTTTAATACTGCTCGTATTAAAGAAGCGATCGAGCGGAACCAGGGCTCCAAAGTCTTTGCCAGAGATCTGTCTGCCAGTAAGAGCCAACTGTCAAAGCTGAAGACTGAGTGTGGCAGCATCGTTTCCGGGACATCTGAGATTTTGAGTGAGATTGAGAGGTTCTATGGGCAGCTGTACACGTCATCGTTGGAGACACACGCAAGTGTGAGTAACGATCCATGAGCAAGTCTTATCCGACACTATTCCGATGATATCCCGGACGTCAGTCTAAGCGAGATTAGAATTGCTCTCCAGCACCTTAAAAACGGCAGGGCCCCAGGCGAGGATGGAATTACAGCGGAGCTTCTGAAAGCGGGTGGAACACCGGTACTTGAAGTTCTTCAGAAGCTCTTCAATTCCGTCCTCTATGGTGGCATTACTCCAGAGGCTTGGAGCAGAAGTGCGGTGGTCTTATTCTTTAAGAAAGGCGACAACGCTCTCTTAAAGAACTACAGAACGATTTCCCTTCTGAGCCGCGTCTACGTGCTGTTTTCGAGAGTCATTACGAATCGTCTCGCACGCAGACTCGACGACTTCCAGCCTCCCGAACAAGCCGGTTTCCGAAAAGGCTTCAGTACCATAGACCACATACATACCCTGCGGCAGATTGTACAGAAGACTGAAGAGTACAATCTGCCACTTTGCCTGGCATATGTGGACTATGAGAAAGCCTTTAATTCCGTCGAAATTTGGGCGGTGCTACAGTCCCTTCAGCGGTGCCAAGTTGACTGTCGGTATATCGAAGTGCTGAAGTGTTTGTACAGTAGGGCTACGATGGCTATCTGAGTACAGAACCAGAGCTCGAAACCTATCCAACTGCAGAGAGGTGTAAGACAGGGTGACGTTATATCCCCGAAACTCTTCACCGCTCTATTGGAAGACGTTTTCAAGCTACTGGACTGGAAAGGATACGGTATTAACATCAATGGCGAGTCATCACTCACCTTCGATTTGCCGACGATATAGTCCTTATGGCAGAATCGCTGGAGGACTTAAGCACTATGCTCAATGACCTCAATAGTGCCTCCCAACGGATAGGTCTTAAGATGAACATGGACAAAACAAAGATCATGTTTAATGGCCATATCACACCTATGCCGGTAGTTGATGGGAGCACTATGCTCGAAGTTGTTGACTATTTTTCCAAGGTAAACGTACTCGACGTTTACCTTGGAAAAATAGTCCGACTAGGTAAGTCCAACTTCGACCGAGAGGTCAGTCGACGGATTCAACTCGGCTGGGCAGCGCTCGGGAAATTACGACATATCTTCTCGTCAGGTATACCTCAATCTCTAAAACATAGATTGTACAACCAGTGCGTGTTGCCAGTGATGACTTACGGATCTGAGACGTGGTCCTTCACTGCTGGCCGTATGAGGACGCTCAAGGTCGCTCAGCGAGCTATGGAGAGGGCTAAGCTCGGAGTTTCTCTGCGTGATAGACTCAGAAATAAGGATATCCGCAGTAAAACCAGAGTGACCGACATAGCCCAACGGATTTGTAAGCTGAAGTGGCAATGGACCGGCCATATAGCTCGAAGAACCGATAACCGATGGGGATGAAAGGTTCTTGAGTGGCAGCCTCGTACCGGTAGGCACAGTGTAGGGCGACCCCCCACTAGATGGAGTGACGACCAGGTAAGATCTGCAGGTAGTCGATGGATGCAGGTGGCTCGGGACCGTGCTTCGTGGCATTACTTGGGGGAGGCCTATGTTCAGCAGTGAACTTGTGAAGGGCTGTAGTGGTCCTTTACTGCTGGCCGTATGAGGACCCTCAAAGTCGCTCAGCGAGCTATGGAGAGGGCTATGCTTGGAGTTTCTCTGCGTGATAGACTCAGAAATGAGGATATCCGCAGTAAAACCAGAGTGATCGACATAGCCCAACGGATTTGTAAGCTGAAGTGGCAATGAACCGGCCATATAGCTCGAAGAACCGAAAACCGATGGGGAAGAAAGGTTCTCGAGTGGCAGCACCGGACCGGTAGGCGTAGTGTAGGGCGACCCCCCACTAGATGGAGTGACGACCAGGTAAGATCTGCAGGTAGTCGATGGATGCAGGTGGCTCGGGACCGTGCTTCGTGGCATTACTTGGGGGAGGCCTATGTTCAGCAGTGGACTTGTGAAGGGCTGTAATGATGATGATGATGATGATACATTTATAATATTGATATTATCACTATTTTATTATAAAAACTAGTCTAAATTTTTACAAAATTTTAACGTTTAATAATTCTGCAGCCTAACCTAATTTATAAAAGTTCCAAAAATTTCTCCCGGCTCCTCTCCGCGGTTGCTACCAGAATGCGACTTCAAAAATAGCCGCACGATTTTGTTTCTCAAAACACGTGCCCACGTGGCACTTGTTTTTTTTTTTGCGTTTTACTCTGAGACTATTTCTCAGGACAATACCAAATTTTGCACATATTATGTAGGAGCCGGTAATAGCTTCAAGGCCACACTTTAAAAAGTTAGGGTAAAAGCGCTTAAGAATTCCGTCTAGCTTTGCTATTTTACTTTAACAGCCATTAGAGGGGGTACTTTTCCCCTTGCATAAATACGTTCGAGATCATAGTAGAAGGTCACTCTTCTTCATTAAATGTATAACATTAATATTTTTCCAAAAATATTCCTTTTACTTTTGTCGTAGTAGTATAGTTTTTTACCTTTTTATATTTTATAAATGTCGTTTTTAGTAATGTTTATACGGGTTGTAGGTTTAAAAAGGGTATATATAACTGAAGGAAAATAAAAACCTCTTCGTACGAATTTCGCCTCTACCTTGTACATTTTGTATGAAGAATTTTTTTTCTATTTTCAATTTTTTTTGTATTAAATGTGGTTCAGCTCTATGATTCCAGCTTCTTCCTTCATATCGGATGTATATTATTTTTTATACATTCTGTACATACCTACAAATAACGCTTGTACCTGTTTTTTTTTAAAGAGAAATCGTATAGAGAAGTAATTTAGAAGGCAGTTGATAAAAAAATCAAACAAGAAATGACTGAATACATATATACTAATATGTAAGGAAATTTTTTCGAGTGGTGTAGTATTGTGTAGGGGTTAACTTTTTTGGGATTTTTTACGTTTTTTTATTTTCTATTGCTTCTATTATATACGGTGGGTCTTTTATCGGCATAGAACGTTCATGGTGTGAATAAATTAATTCTGTTAGCACACAACTGTGACAAAACATTGTTTTCTTTTTAGAAGAGGAGGCAAACGAGCATGCGGCTCACCTGATGTGAAGTGACTACCGCCGCCCATGATCAACCGCAACACCAGGGGAATAGCAGGTGCTTTGCCGCCCCTTTAGAAAGGAGTAAGGTCGCATCGGGCCGGAAAAAACGCCGGTGGTAAACTATTCCACATAGAGGTTGTACGCGAAAGAAAACTCCCTTTGAAACGTACAGTGGTGGACCGCCAAGCATCCAGATCGTGTGGATGGTATCGGGAAGTTTGCCGCATAGTGCGTTCACGAAATTTGGCGGCTGGGATTAATCCGAAAAATTACTCAGAGCACTATCCATGGTATATGTGAAAAAAAATGCAAAGAGATGCAATATCTCTTCGCAGTGCCAGTGAATCGAGCCGATCGGAAAGCACTCGGTCGTCGACGATTCAAGCCGCTCGGCGCTGGATGTGCTCAAGTGGAAGGAGCCGTACTGGGGAGCCCCAGCCTAGAGATGGGAACAGTATTCCATGTGCGGCCAAACCTGCGACTTGTAAAGTTGCAGACGGTGTGCCGGCACGAAATACTGTCCCGCTCTGCTGAGCACGCCAAGCTTTCCAGAGGCCAATTTGGCCTTCTCTTCCAAGTGACCACGAAACTGCACGTAACTCGATATGTCGACGCTGAGGATTCCGATACTAGCTGAGGCAACAAGGGGAGTGTCTTGAAACTGAGGAGATACGACAAAGGAGTTCTTTTTAGTGGTTAACGCGCTAACTTGTGTCTTCTGGGGGTTAAAGTGTACTTGATTCAGTTGCCCCTAATCCGAGACTCTGTTCAGCAAAGACTCGTCCTCAGTTTGTCCCGACACAAGTTTGTCCCGACACTCGGAGACGTTTTTCCGAGAAATATTGGCTCGGCCGGAGTAAAGAGCATCACCAATGCTGTCATCTGCATAGCAATGAATGTTACGGGTTTGCAACATATCATTGATGTGCAGAATAAACAGCGTTGGCGATAGCACGCAGCCTTGTGGAACACCAGCCTTAATAGCCTTGCAATTGGAGCTTGCAAACGGGGCAGCGTTGTTGTTTTCCAAAACTCTTAACTCATCACTTCAACTCTTGCGTTACTTTCCTTTTACTGACACAAGGATATTTCTTCTTTTTTCTATCCATCTTCTTCCGTTTTTTTTGGTAATAAATTGAAATTAACCAAATATAAAAGTCCAAGTCCATTTATCTAATACACTAATACTAAATTAAATAAAAATAATATATATTTAAGTAGAGCAACTTTCATGATATGCTCCGCTCATTCCATGAGAGCTGCACAACGGAAAGAGATCAACCGTGCGAGCGAGAGGTAAAGTAATGTTGAGCAACACTGCACACGTCTGAATGCCGAGAAATCCCGGCGGAAGGAGAACTTTCAGGCGTTTCTGGTTTATAAATGGCATATAGGTAAGAAGTACGAATATATAGATATATATATGTATATATATATATATATATATATATATATATATATATATATATATATATATATATATATATATATATATTAATTTTATTTATTTTTAATTAACTTGAAAATAGTTCTATTTAATGTGGTTTTAAGTACGACTTTGCTACATTTATACTTCTAATAGAAAAAAAAAATTTGATATTTGCAGTAACAAAATCATGAAATTACAACTTTATAAGCCCTTCAAATAAGAAAATTAAAGCATTTCTAAAAACAGTGACCAAATCAGATTACTGTAGACAATATGTAAATAAATGTAATCTGAACACTTTTCTTGATATATTTATAGTTTGTACAAAGCAGAGGCTTTAATAAGACCTTTTATGCATGTAACCTAAACATAGGCATGTTTAACGCCTAATTGAGCTATTAATTTAAACACCAAAATAAAATTAAAAAACAGTTTCGAAAATTTAAATCCTACATCTTTAAATAAATGTAAAATATGTTTCACTTTTTATTTTTAATACTATAAAAATATTTGTTTTGCTGTAAATTTTGCGAGAACAATAATTTTTCCAAGACTTAGACTGACTTAATCACTCAGCGTTTCACTTCAAAGACTTGAAATTCTTTAAAATCTATTATTTCACTGTAACTTTTTCATTTTCAATCTGATTTTCAAACAGTTTTTACATAAAACCGCGAGGTCTTTTGGTGTATAGCACGCAAAAATCGCATACAAAAAAAAAACTTATGTTTACGTGTTTTTAAACGCGGGACAACACAGAAACGGAAATGGATTGACTCGACCGGGATAGGACCACACCTCACAAATTTCTAGCGTAAAATAGCAGCTTAATGCTGCTGTGTTTTACGTGGTGAGTGTAGAAAACCGAAGACATATTTTACAGGACACGAGGCATTCCATCTTAGGCCACAGAATCCACTTACTGTGTGCTAGATTTTTAGAATTATTCTATAAAAAGAGGGGCCAGTTAATAATAAACTTCCCTTAACCTTCTAGTGACATGAATGTAAGTTGTATCATAGGTTAACCTTTGAGCGACAAGTTACTAGAAAATTTTAATATTGCGTCCTGCAATGCGCTTCTTACGTTACGACGGACACATTTAAAGCTAAGGTTTTCTACCGCTCATACCATGTCGTGATTTATTAAAAAGGCAAAATTCTAAAACCTCACAGCTGCCGAGCGCTTTGCAATTGATTTTAGATTCAATGAAGGATGTAAGAGAGCAATTTTGCTTTGACAATATTCGTTCAAATTATAACGGTCTTGGGCATAAAAGGAGACAATCGTTTTTGAGCCCACTAGAAATTTTAACGACTTTCAACTAAAAAAAGATACCAATTTATTATTTTAAACAGTCTAAAAATTATTTAAAAATTTAAACGGAATCAAGAAATATGAAATAGAAAGAGTTGTTTTGATATAAGTGTTCAGGTCATTGGTTATGGTAATGAAATATTAAAAAAATAATTATTTTAGAGATGTGCAAATTCGGAAAAAAGTCGCCTCGAGTTGAAATTTAGGTAACTCGAATTGATCTCTCTTCTCAAATATACCAAGAACCAGCACGTATGTCATTTGGGAGTGAGTTCCATACATTGGCCGTCCTTATATTAAATGATCTACCACATCGACTTGAGGAATGAAAAGCAGTTTTGAGAAGTTGCTGTTTAGTGGTCCAGCACTGCGTTTCACGAGGTACAAGATACTCAAAACGCTCGCGGGGATATGGAAGTGCAAGAGGATTAAAGAGTAAAAAGTAAAGAAATGATATCACATGTATGTCTCGATTTTTACACATAGGAAGCCATTTTAATTGAGCCCTGTACTCTGAAACATGGTCAAACTTACGAAGACCGAAAACAAAACGTACACACAAATTTTGAAGGCGTTTCGGTTAGTTTAGCAGTTCCTCTGAAACATCCAGAAAACTAGCATCAGCGTAGTCAATGAGAGAAAGAATACGTGCTTAAGCTAAGGTTATCTTAGTATTTAACGGTAAAAACATCTGGAGGCATTTGAGAGATTGAAAAGAGCAGTTCACCTTCCTGCTAATCATATTAATGTGAGCAAACCAAGACAAACTATTATCAAAGATGCCTTCAGATAAGGAGTTCCTGAGAATTTTATTCAGAAATGGATTGAAACTGAAATCTTCAGATTAGTTGAAGATCGAAGTACCTGTCGTGGTTAGAAGAATGGTATTGAAATTTGTCTTTAAGGTAGGAAGGGGAGGAAAAATCATTTTCAATGGAGTAGAGAATAGTCAACAATCTGGAAGTGCGCCTTTCTCGGATAGTCATTCGAACGGTCATTTAAGGCGAATACGAAATTGAGAAATATGGCTAGATTTTGGAAGGCCGAAGCAAGACTAAAGTAAGAAAAATAATTAAAATGATGTAAATATACTAAAATATTATAATAAAGGAGTGGGCGCAATAACGGATGTAGAAAGAAAACTATAATATGACAAGGATGACAAAAACCACAATAATTTTTTTAGGAAGCTTACTGAAAAATCATATTATTAAATTTAGATTTATTGAAGAGGGAAGGAAGCAGTTATATTCTAGCGAGCATCGCTCAGACAAAAATGGAATGTAAGCCGAAAATTGTGTGATTTTTAATTTCATTTAAATCTTTAATCATTCAAAAATAGACTGCAACAAATGCACTTTTAAGGAATGTTATTTATGTTACTTGCTCTGCAAATTATAATTTTTTATACAATTTAATAATTTAGTACAGTTATAATTACTATGCGAGTTGTCATAATTTTGATATTATTCCAAAACTATTTGAGGTACGTAACGCATTATTTGTTACGTCTTTCTTTATCAAGCAATAAGAATGTTATTTAATTTGATTAATAAACATGTTTTAAGTATTTTAAAAATAACTTTAATCATAACTTTCCTTACCAATACAAATGATATATATACTGGGACAAAATTTTCACGACTGTTGTGCAAGGGGTGACCTTCGGCGCTTCTAGTGTTAATTGCTTGTATAAAAAAATTAAAAAATTGGTTGACCCTGCAAGCCATCTCTGGAACTTCCCGTTATTTTCAAATGCAAAGCGCTCCAACCTTCAAGTGTATGCTTAATACAACTTCTTAACATAACATTTAAATTACAAATATATTTATTGAAATTAGAATAATAGTCAAAAAACAAATGCTGGGCACGCGAGAAATAAAATTGGATTAATTTATCCTACTTTGACTTTGATGTGGAAACATAAAAATAAAATAAAAAATAATAAGCAGATTCAAACACGATAACTTTTGCCTGATTATAATAACTTATATATGTTTCTACAAAAACGTGTATAATAATATATTCGTCCCATACTTAAGTACTCACAGAAATGTCGCATCGGAACATATTAATTTCATAATCTATATTCCATGATGACACGAGATGGCGTCTTAGGAATAATTTGTTTTATTATTAATCTATAATACTTTTTTTATTGAAATTTTAAGTATAGAAGAATTTTAAGTATCTTATTAATCGACGAAAAGTAATTCCTTGGTTTTTACTGACATTTCTTGAATTATTTGTGCAATACTAAGTACACACGACGGCATATTTTTATCAAGAGATCTTTTTTAAAATCAACACATCACGTGACAACTCTACAAGCGCCTAACGAGTGACTGATTAAAGTGCGGTGTACGCACCGCAGTTGAGTGGAACAGAGTAGCTGAATGCAGTGTCTCCTCTAGTACGTAGTACATAATAGCTCAATGTGTAAAGTTAAAATATTTAACTGCATTTTTTATAGGATGGGGTAACAAATGACCGCACCGTACACCTGATAATAAGGGGTTGCTGTGGCCCATAGGCATCTACATCTATCCTCGATTACGAATCAAAATGCAGATGCGTTGCCATCCGCAAGGATTAAGATGGAATGGCCTCATTTCCAGTAAAAAGGATCTCCGGTTTTCTACACTCACCATACGAAACACAGCAGCATTAATCTACTATTTTACGCCGGTGTTCTGTGAGAGCGTTGTCCTTCCCCGGTCGAGCCGACCCATTCATGCTTAAACTATAAACTACTAATATAATTGCGGCATGGCTCTACCACATAAAAAGTATAGATTATTGTACAAAACTTACTTACTTTGGATATCGATATTTTATTCAGAAATGGTTTAGAAATTACCTCCCTACTAGGAGACACATCGGTGCTATTTTTAAACATAAAATTATACAATTATGATTAATAATTATTTATATTATGAATTAAATGGAATCGAAGAATAATTTAAAATATAATATAAGGTAGTGATCTCATTCCCAAGAGTTATTTTCATTTATGTATTCCTCAGTATTATAATAACCAGAACAGTTTTTGTTTAATGAAATATTTCAAACTTGTTGTGATAAGCAATGAAGATTTTCTGCGATGTGTGAATATTTTACAAATGACCGGAGTCTATAGTTACTGGCATTATCTACAAGCTTGAGCTTTTTTCTTGTATTTAAAGTATGAATAATATATTATTACTTATATTTGTACTTGTACTCATATTTATATTTACATTAATTATTCATAAATATATTTCGAGTCTAAAGTAATATATATTTTTCTTTATAATTTTTTCTAAGGGACTTTGCAATTTAAGTTGTAAATTGCCCTTTTGCCCCTTTTTTATAAAAACTGCAATCTTATTATATTTAAATAAAACCGTTTTTGTCACTGTGTTGATACTTTGTAATTGTTTTTTAATCAGCCTTTAAGCAGTTTATTATTAATAATAATAATCTCTCTGTTTCAACCAACACGGTGTATGTTTTTATTGCTGGTCATAAGTCCATTCCAGGTTTTTATACAAGTAAAGGTAATAAACGAGCCCACAGTCCACCTGATGGTAAATGGATACTGTGACTTATCGACACCTTTATTTTCTCTTCTATATTGTACCTAATTTTTCTTTGCTAGATATGAAAATATATAACATATCCATAGCAGGAAGGGTTTTTTACAGAATAAGAGTGACAAAGCATACATAAGCTTAGCGTGCTCAGCAAAGCGGGACAGTATTTCATTCCGGTATACCGCCTAAAACTTTCAAGGCGCAGGTTCGGCCTCACATGGAATAGTGTTCCCATCTCTGGGCCGGGACTCCCAGTTGCCAGTGCCATTTCATCGTATCCAGTGAAAAGCAATTCGAAACGTCGGCGAGTGAGCTCTTTCTGATCGCCTTGACTCACTGGAACTGCGAAGAGATGTTACATCTCTTTCCGTATATTATCGCATCTTCAATGGGGATTGCTGAGAGGAATTGTTTGGACTAATTTCAGCCACTCAACTTCACCATTCATACCATCTGGATGTTTGACGGTCCACCTCTGTGCGGTTGACATAAAGTTTTCTTCCTCGCACAAATTCCTTGTGGAAACGACTACCACTAGCAATTTTTACAAACCGATACCACTTAGGGGCCTTCAAGAAAAGACTCTTTTTTAAAAGGCCGACAACACATCTGCAACGAGTTTGCGCCCTCTTCGATAAAAAAACACTCTCCACCTGATGGACCCATAGACATCTACATTTGTCCTCTATTAAGAATAAAAATGAAGCATAGTAAAGATATAAATTAATTAGCAACCTTCCGCGAATTAAAAAAAAAATAACGTGTCATAATAGATCATAGCGCGCAAATGTTTGTTGCGGTTAAGAACCATGGTTTTAAATGAAAAGCGCGAGAAGCGTTGCAGAAAGTTAATAGAACATGTTTTTTTAATATTGATCAATTGACTTACGAAGTTCTATTTTTAAATAAATTTGCTTTTTAGAAAAATATAACACGGGCGCGTTCCATTTTTAAATTTCGAGCATGTCAAAACTTATTGAGTGACCTACGTATTCTAAAGTAACAAATTATTTTAGAAGATTTTTTATAGAATATGTGTGACAAACGAGCACGCAGTTAACTTTATGAAAAGATCCTCGATAAATAATCAAATTACAGATGAGTTGTCACCCCTGACGACTACAATGGAATGTCTCATTTCTAGTAAAAATGGTCTCCGGTCCACTGCACTCACCATACGTAACACAGCAGCATTAAGCTCCTATTTTACACCGGTCGAATAAAATCGTTCGTGTTTCAACCATAATACGAGAATAGCTAATCCTGACATGAGACAGTTTTTGTATGGCACCAACGTTGAAATAAATTTTATCATCACCATCATCATCATTACAGCCCTTCACAAGTCCACTGCTGAACATAGGCCTCCCCCAAGAAATGCCACAAAGCACGGTCCTGAGCCACCTGCATCCATCGACTTCCTGCATATCTTACCAGGTCGTCACTCCATCTAGTGGGGGGTCGCCCTACACTACACCTACCGGTACGAGGCTGCCACTCGAGAACCTTTCTTCCCCATCGGTTATCGGTTCTTCGAGCTATATGGCCGGCCCATTGCCACTTCAGCTTACTAATCCGTTGGGCTATGTCGGTCACTCTGGTTTTACTGCGGATATCCTCATTTCTGAGTCTATCACGCAGAGAAACTCCGAGCATAGCCCTCTCCATAGCTCGCTGAGCGACTTTAAGCGTCCTCATACGGCCAGCAGTGAAGGACCACGTCTCAGATCCGTAAGTCATCACTGGCAACACGTACTGGTTGTACAATCTAGTTTTTAGAGATTGAGGTATACCTGACGAGAAGATATGTCGTAATTTCCCGAACGCTGCCCAGCCGAGTTGAATCCGTCGATTGACCTCTCGGTCGAAGTTGGACTTACCTAGTCGGACTATTTGTCCCAGGTAAACGTACTCGTCAACAACTTCGAGCATAGTGCTCCCAACAACTACCGGCATAGGTGTGACATGGACATTAAACATGATCTTTGTTTTGTCCATGTTCATCTTAAGACCTATCCGTTGGGAGGCGCTATTGAGGTCATTGAGCATAGTGCTTAAGTCCTCCAGCGATTCTGCCATAAGGACTATATCGTCGGCAAATCGAAGGTGAGTGATGTACTCGCCATTGATGTTAATACCGTATCATTTCCAGTCCAGTAGTTATACCCCCCATGAACAATAACACAAATAAATTTTATATAAAAAAATATTTTGCACACTTAACGCTGCTACCCATCTTTAGCCTGGGCATTCCTAGTTTGAAAAATGTTATACTTTATCCGAGAAATGTACAAGCTATTTCGGGAATCACCCTAAGTTGCCCCTTATTACACTCAAAGGAAAAGCAAAGGTAATGGATACTCTTACACCAGCAACACACGCTAGTCGTTAAATTAAAATCTTATTACAACGTTTCCACAATTTCTGCACTTCATGTCCTTAGGTTAACTACAAGACTTAAAATCTCAAAATAGTTATTTTTGCATTTCCAGATACATTTGACCATATAAATTAAAAAGAACGAATGTTTATTTTAAAATAAATAAACAACTAACACGAAACTAACAGAAAAATGAACAGAAAGTTTTATGAAAATATACTCAAGACGAAGAGGATTTTTTTAAAACCCTTAGGATATCAGTTATCTCGGCGACGATGCTACAACATGTACTACGATCTCAATTCTGTGGCGTATCAAAAACAAATTTTTATTTCACCAGCAATTTTTTTTTTATTTTGTGTGTTTTCATTTTTATCTTTAATATTTTTGTATACTTTTGAACTTTTAATATTATGCATATTATATCAAATTTCACCAAAGTTTGTAGAAAAATTTTATTATAATATTAAGGAATTTATGGGTGATTATAACCCCTGTTATTGAGATAATCGCTGCCAAGCTATTTTTAATTTGTTTTGTGTTGTTAATTTTGTAACGTATACAGGGTTATTTTGCAATTTACGGCCAAATGAGATGTTCCAAAATGTAGGTTCCAGGTCCTTGTACACTATATTCAAAAATAGGAAAAAACATTTTAAACGAATCTCAACTGTACAACTATTTTAGAATGGCTTTGTTTGCTGGTAAAACACAGAAATTTACACTTGAAATTGCAACACACAACAAAAACCCATCATGGCGGTAAGCTGTCATTTTTATTGATTGGTGATGTTTGACATGTTTATTTCACGTATTTTGACACTGTTGTTACAACTGATAGTTCCCTTTCTATGATCAATGGTCGTTTTATTGTTTACTGTTATATCATAGTTTATATCTATAAGCACAGATATCAATGAGACATCATGTTGAAAGTCGATAAAATAATCAATAAACATCAATTGTTTACAACGACAGGATACATTTAAATGAATTATTTGTATATTTCCCGAATTCTACAGATTTTTATCTTTTTTTTTGAGGTAGTGTACATAGACCTGCCCCATTTTGAAACATCTGCTTTGTAGAAAAAATACAGAATAAGTAATGTAGGTGAATTGTGAAGAAAAATAATTAAGCAAATCTCAAACATTCAGTCCCTTTTATCTTTTAAATTCAGAATGTGTGGTAATGCATTATTTTAACAGATTGTCACCCATAAAATTCTAACGCATCGCCATCTAATCGATCGGCCAAAACGTTGTAAATTGAATCGCACACATAGAAACACGCGTACGCATTGTTTGGGAGAGCTTAAAAAAAGTAGAAGCCCTATTTGCTCGTATTTTCAAAAACTGCAATAATGGTACCTGTATCAATATTTATATAATTCAACTTCAGTATAAAATTTGGCTACTTCTTGAAAAATAAACTTGTATGTTTGAGTGTTAGTGTTTATTATTCATTTTCCTATTGTGTTTCTTGTTGGTCCTTCCAAGGACAGAATTATTTTTCGAACCAATGGTAAATAAAACAAGAGTGACTTTCAATAAGTATTATTTATAATATATAATTACTGAATAAAAAATATTTGTATTTGATTTATTTCAAAATAATAATTAAATTTCATAAAATTATATTTCGCCATTAAAAAATCCAAAAATGACGTAGGCCTCATACGAAGATTTTTCATAATACATAGTTCTAACTCAACTGCAACCAAACCGTGCCATGATTTCGTGTCGAGAAATTCTATATCTCACTGATTGTCTATGCGAGCGTAGTTTTTCCCGCTCGTGCTTTTACCTGTTTATAATGCAACCGTAATGATCTAAAGCGTTGCTATACAAACTACAAAACCAAAACTAAAGCAGGAGATTCAACTCTGTTGTTTGAACAAATCTGTTAGAATGTAAATAACAAAAATGTTTATTTATATTCTAACAGATAAAGTACAATTCTACAGACTGGTAATATAATTGCAGCATTATTAGGGCAAACGTATCGACTCAACTTCTTAAAAACGACTTTAGGGAAATAAAGAAGATGAAAAAAGATACTGTAAGCCCGTTGTGTGTCGGGGAGAATTTTAAAACAAAACACTTACAACTTCAAAGGAAAAGCAAAAGTAATGGATACTCTTACACCAGCAACACACGCTAGTCGTTAAATTAAAATCTTATTACAACGTTTCCACAATTTCTGCACTTCATGTCCTTAGGTTAACTACAAGACTTAAAATCTCAAAATAGTTATTTTTGCATTTCCAGATACATTTGACCATATAAATTAAAAAGAACGAATGTTTATTTTAAAATAAATAAACAACTAACACGAAACTAACAGAAAAATGAACAGAAAGTTTTATGAAAATATACTCAAGACGAAGAGGATTTTTTTAAAACCCTTAGGATATCAGTTATCTCGGCGACGATGCTACAACATGTACTACGATCTCAATTCTGTGGCGTATCAAAAACAAATTTTTATTTCACCAGCAATTTTTTTTTTATTTTGTGTGTTTTCATTTTTATCTTTAATATTTTTGTATACTTTTGAACTTTTAATATTATGCATATTATATCAAATTTCACCAAAGTTTGTAGAAAAATTTTATTATAATATTAAGGAATTTATGGGTGATTATAACCCCTGTTATTGAGATAATCGCTGCCAAGCTATTTTTAATTTGTTTTGTGTTGTTAATTTTGTAACGTATACAGGGTTATTTTGCAATTTACGGCCAAATGAGATGTTCCAAAATGTAGGTTCCAGGTCCTTGTACACTATATTCAAAAATAGGAAAAAACATTTTAAACGAATCTCAACTGTACAACTATTTTAGAATGGCTTTGTTTGCTGGTAAAACACAGAAATTTACACTTGAAATTGCAACACACAACAAAAACCCATCATGGCGGTAAGCTGTCATTTTTATTGATTGGTGATGTTTGACATGTTTATTTCACGTATTTTGACACTGTTGTTACAACTGATAGTTCCCTTTCTATGATCAATGGTCGTTTTATTGTTTACTGTTATATCATAGTTTATATCTATAAGCACAGATATCAATGAGACATCATGTTGAAAGTCGATAAAATAATCAATAAACATCAATTGTTTACAACGACAGGATACATTTAAATGAATTATTTGTATATTTCCCGAATTCTACAGATTTTTATCTTTTTTTTTGAGGTAGTGTACATAGACCTGCCCCATTTTGAAACATCTGCTTTGTAGAAAAAATACAGAATAAGTAATGTAGGTGAATTGTGAAGAAAAATAATTAAGCAAATCTCAAACATTCAGTCCCTTTTATCTTTTAAATTCAGAATGTGTGGTAATGCATTATTTTAACAGATTGTCACCCATAAAATTCTAACGCATCGCCATCTAATCGATCGGCCAAAACGTTGTAAATTGAATCGCACACATAGAAACACGCGTACGCATTGTTTGGGAGAGCTTAAAAAAAGTAGAAGCCCTATTTGCTCGTATTTTCAAAAACTGCAATAATGGTACCTGTATCAATATTTATATAATTCAACTTCAGTATAAAATTTGGCTACTTCTTGAAAAATAAACTTGTATGTTTGAGTGTTAGTGTTTATTATTCATTTTCCTATTGTGTTTCTTGTTGGTCCTTCCAAGGACAGAATTATTTTTCGAACCAATGGTAAATAAAACAAGAGTGACTTTCAATAAGTATTATTTATAATATATAATTACTGAATAAAAAATATTTGTATTTGATTTATTTCAAAATAATAATTAAATTTCATAAAATTATATTTCGCCATTAAAAAATCCAAAAATGACGTAGGCCTCATACGAAGATTTTTCATAATACATAGTTCTAACTCAACTGCAACCAAACCGTGCCATGATTTCGTGTCGAGAAATTCTATATCTCACTGATTGTCTATGCGAGCGTAGTTTTTCCCGCTCGTGCTTTTACCTTTTTATAATGCAACCGTAATGATCTAAAGCGTTGCTATACAAACTACAAAACCAAAACTAAAGCAGGAGATTCAACTCTGTTGTCTGAACAAATCTGTTAGAATGTAAATAACAAAAATGTTTATTTATATTCTAACAGATAAAGTACAATTCTACAGACTGGTAATATAATTGCAGCATTATTAGGGCAAACGTATCGACTCAACTTCTTAAAAACGACTTTAGGGAAATAAAGAAGATGAAAAAAGATACTGTAAGCCCGTTGTGTGTCGGGGAGAATTTTAAAACAAAACACTTACAACTTTTTTGCCCCATATAAACAACAATTGTGTCATAACTGTCTGAAAACCGAGTAACTTTATTTTATTATA
Source organism: Parnassius smintheus behrii (assembly GCA_036936625.1). NCBI lineage: Eukaryota > Metazoa > Arthropoda > Insecta > Lepidoptera > Papilionidae > Parnassius > Parnassius smintheus. The sequence goes on along the minus strand of JAUPFT010000021.1, from coordinate 9,624,034 downwards.
TAAATATGGGATATTTTTGCGGCAAACTTTCGGAATCGACAAGATTTATCGGGAATGTAAAATGTGATACCCACGGGATGTATTGATCTAATGGTTTCTCTTTTCTACAACACGCCTTACCTTTCCTATCTAAAATATATATAAATTACGTGTTACGTTGTTTGTCTGCGATGAACTCCTAAACCACTTAACCGATTTTAATCAAATTTGCACACCGTATGCAGTTTGGTTCAACTTGAGAGATAGAATAGTTTTTTGCCCATGAATGACCCACAACTTTTTGTTTTGCGAATTTAGGAATTTGTAATAGGATATGACAAAGGGTCCTAGAAAAGGGCAGTACAACGTCTGCCTGGCAAGCTAGTCGATCTATATAAAACACAAAAAAAATTCAATCCATGTCCGTTATGGACTTTGGAACAATTCAACTGATTTTGATTAAATGTTTTATGTCTATTTGAATGGGTTCCAAGATGGTTTTTATATTCACATTTGAACCTGGTAAATGACTTTGTTGTCGGTATCCAAAAATCACCAGAGCAAAGCCCGAACGAATCGCTAGTTATTTGCCTATATATCTCTCGAACTTGCTCGATCGAATTTTAATCTATTTACTTCTAAAATCAGAACACTGACCGGTGATGGCCTATGTATTTTCATTTCCAGACGGACGTATTACGGAAAATGAATGTTAAATCAACTTCACAATTGAACACTATTCGCTTGAGGTAAAGCTTAAATCGTTGTTTCCGAGACTATATTTTTGACAGGGGGAGTGGCGCCACCGTTGCGATGTTAACAGTTGTTTTTGCGAACTCCGTATTAAAAGTTAAAAATAAAATAGTTAAGTGTGCTATTAAGATTTAAAAACATTATAACCCGAAGACGTGTGTGGAAAGTTACTGTTAATGCAAGATAATAAGTGGGATTCAACAAATTATACGAATAAATATCGTAAATTGTATAACCGACAAATAGTTTAACAGTGCGAAAAACCAGTGACAAACAAAAAACATTCCAAAACCTTGTGATAAGAGTGTAAAAAATAAATAAGAATAAGTACAAAATTTATGACAAAACAATAAGTAAAGAAGAAATCAGTGTTAACATAACCTAACTTCTGATTCTCATTAGTCATCCAGCAAAAATTTATATCATCGTGTTAATAAATCAACGCCATCTATGGTCGAGTAAGCCAAAACACATACAACTAAGGTACGAACCGTCATCGATTCATAACAATTAACCGTTCGGATATCTTATATTTTATTTGATACCTCTAGCGTTACCTATTGGCAAATAGCGAAAACATGGAAGACTTAACAAAAATTTTAAAATCAATACAAATCGATCTGGCAGCACAAAAAAGAGAAATGAAAGAAATGGAAACAAATATTACGAGCAGCATAAACAATAACATTAGCGAAAATTTCAAAAAAATGGAACAGAACTATAATCAATTGAATGAAAAAATACAAAATCATGAAAACATATTGGATCGTATGGAGAGACATATCAGGAAGAGAAACTTGGTATTTTTCGGAATCGAGGAAGGAGAAAAATCATACCACGAGCTAGAAAATAAAATTTTATCGTTCATTAATAAAATTAATATTCCTTGTGAGAGAAACGAAATCGAATCTGCAAAACGATTAGGAAAAAAAAGAGAAATACCTAGACCCATCACAGTCACCTTCACAACTATGGGGAAAAAAATTATGTTACTACAAAATAAGAAAAATATTAAAAATAGCACAATATATTACAAAGAAGATTACCCACAAAAAGTTTTAGAGAAAAGGAAACAACTACAATTGGAATTAATAAAATACAAATCAGAAGGATTAAAAGCTATAATTAAATATGACAAATTAATAATTTTGAACCCAAATAAATCCGATAAAAACCAGAACTCACAACAACATTCAAAAAAAAGAAATTTGCATACTTCTCCAAACCAAGATGGAACAAGCCATGAAAGCCAAGCTCTAAAGAAAAACAAAATTACTGCTTTTATGAGACAAAGAAAAGACTTCGAGAAATCCCCAAAAAATGAAGCTCCAACATCCAGTATTTAACAATTAACGAAGGCCCCCCCACTATCACAAAACCCAATACGGCTGGTCACCGCGGGGGAGACAAATGAAATCGATTTTTCTCTTGACTACAACCCTCCAAAGATACAGAACAACAATACAAACAAAAAGAGAAATCAACACAATCTCTACATTGGCACATACAACGTGAGAACGCTGGCGAGCCCGGAAAAGCTTATAGAACTTACGAACGCGCTTAAGAATATTAAATACGATATCATTGGACTGTCAGAAATGAGAAGATTCGGCTACGGAGTGGACGAATACGATGATTTCATATTATGCTACAATGGACAGATAAGGGGAAGATATGGAGTCGGATTTATAATAAAAAAGCATCTAAAAACCTATATCAAAAGCTTTAGGGGTTTATCCGATCGTGTAGTTCTTCTGGATGTCGATTTATATGACCTACCAATAACTATTATACAAGTTTATGCACCTACTGAAGAGTCTGAATTGTTGGAAATCGAAACCTTCTACAACAACCTACATAGAGCCCATGAAGCTTCAAGAAAATATGTAATAGTTATGGGCGACTTTAACGCGAAAGTAGGGAAGGGGAACTTCGAAGAAAGCAGACATCTTGGAAAGTACGGTTTTGGAAATAGAAGCCCCAGAGGTCAACAATTAATACACTATGCGCAAGAATATAACCTATCCATTATGAACTCTTTTTTCAAGAAAAAGAGCAATCATAAGTGGACGTGGAAGTCTCCTGACCAAACAATCAAAAATGAAATAGATTATATACTCACAAATTTTCCAAACCGATTCCAAGATGTGCATGTTTTAAATAACATTATGTTCCCATCAGACCATAGAATGGTTAGATCAAAAATATCCTTCAAATCAAACAAAAAGAGTCGTCAAAAATTCAAAACTCATATGTGCACATTGAGAAACCAAAATGAAACAAATTATTACCTAGAAAAACTAGAGCAGAATTTAAAATCTATAAAATTGGAGGAAACACACACGGTTCAAACCTTATATAACAATCTAGAAAAATGTCTATTAGAAAGCATGAAAACAGACAAACAAGTAGAGAAACGCAAACTTTACAACATTCTGACCGAGGATACATTAAGTCTAATTAAACAACGTCACGACCTACAAAATCTCAAACCTAAAAGTCGTGAAGACAAAATAAAACTCAGCTTTATCTATAAAATAACAAACAAAAATATCAGGAAAGACTACAATTTCCACAGATTAAAAACAATGGAAAAGTATATAATGACTAGCGGCAGCTGCAAACGCGCGTACAAAGAACTTCGCTCACACAAAACTTGGATACCCAGCTTATTAGAAAACTCAATTCCATCAACTAATAGAGAAAACATCCTCAAAATAGCAACAAAGTTCTATGCAAATCTCTACGACCAAAAAGACCTTAGGAATTTCGAAGCCATAAATTTTTACTCTCAAAATCAAACGATTATCGATTGGACCGAAACTGAAATAGATAGAGAAATAAAGAGGCTAAAATCAGACAAGAGCCCGGGACCAGACGGTATTCCCAATGAGGCACTAAAGCTGGCAAGAACACTGCTAACACCGGTGATAACTTATTTATTCAACATTATAAATAAAGAGCAGAGAGTTCCCGAGCAATGGACTAAATCAAGTATTATATTACTCTATAAGAAAGGTGATCCAAGAGATATTGGAAATTATCGACCCATCAGTTTACTACGTAGCCTTAACAAACTTTTCTCACAGTGTGTTTTAAGTCGAATATCTGCAAAAATTGATAGAAATCAACCGGTAGAGCAAGCTGGTTTTCGTAGAGGATATTCAACCGTAGATCACATTCAAACTCTCGAGAACATAGTTGAGAAATATAAGGAATTTCAAAAGCCTCTCTATTTAGCATTTATAGATTACCAAAAAGCATTCGACTCTATCTCACACATTTCAATATGGGAGGCACTGAAGGCGAACAACGTAGAAGACATCTATTGTAATATAATTAAAGACATATACGAAAGAAGCACAAGTAGAATTAGCCTGGAAACAAGTGGCCCAGAGATAAAAATAAAAAGAGGCGTTAAACAAGGTGACCCTTTATCCCCTAAGCTTTTTATTGCCGTACTTGAGATTATATTCAAAAACCTTGACTGGAAAGATGTTGGTATTAGAATAAACGAGAATTATCTCAGCCATTTACGTTTTGCTGACGACATAGTATTATTCTCAGACACAAGTTCACAATTAGAGCAAATGATACAAAATCTACAGGCAGAAAGCGCTCGCGTAGGACTACAAATGAACCTGCAGAAAACTAAACTGATGACCAATTCTACAAAACCATCAATAAAGATAGGAAACGAAAAGCTTGAGTATGTAGACACCTATATCTACCTTGGAAAGCAAGTATCATTCCACCAAAATAATAACATAGAAGAAATTTGACTGGCCTGTTGGTCTAGTGGTTAGTGACCCTGACTGCTATGCCGGAGGTCGTGGGTTCGATTCCCACCCAGGACAAATGTTTGTTGATGAGCACGATCATTTGTTCTGTGTCTGGGTGTAATTTATCTATAATATTTATGTATTTAGAAATATATATGTATGTTTATCAGTTGTCTAGTACCCATAACACAAGCTCTGCTTAGCTTGGGACTAGATGGCGTTGTGTGTGATACTTGTGGAATATATGTGGAATATTATATATATTTTTATAAAAAAAATAAAAAAATAAGGAGAATAAATATTTCTTGGAAAAAATACTGGGCTCACAAGGAAATAATGAAAGGAGACATGCCGCTTTCTATGAAAAAGAAAATAATGGATAGTTGCATCCTTCCCTGCCTAACGTATGGTTCGCAAACTTGGATATATACAAAACAGGCAAAAGAAAAAATCAGAATATGTCAAGCTGCTATGGAACGATCTATCCTAGGACTCCGAAGGAGAGATAAAGTACGCCACACCAAGATAAGAGAAAAAACAAACCAAATTGATTTCTTAACCCACTCGATGAAATTGAAGTGGAAATGGGCAGGACATCTAGCTAGAATAGAGGATGCTCGATGGACGCGTCGAGTCGTGGTATGGAAAGGGCCCAAGGGTATAAGAAAACGAGGGAGGCCACGTAAAAGGTGGATTGACGACATCAAAGACATAGCAGGAGATGATTGGCAAACCAAGGCGAAAGATAAAAAACAATGGTCAAAAATGGAGGAGGCCTTTACCCTGAGATAGGGGTTCTCATTAAATTAACAGAAAATAATATTTTCTTTATTATTATTATTTATATTTATTAGTAATAATGTGTAAATAATCAAATTATATAATGAAAAATACATTTTTAAATTATATAAATTATATTAAACATTAAAAATTGCAAATTCAAATTAATTATGTAACTAAATATGAATTAATTATGTAAATGATTTGTTAATATGTTATGATTTGTTTATTATTGTTGCATGTAAACATATAATATCTATTGTAAAACAGCATGGAATATGAGAAATAAAAGGCTTATTTATTTATTTATTTAAAGCTTAAATCGTTGTTTCCGAGACTATGTTTTTGACTATAGCACGATGTCTCTGAAGTTAATTAATAAATATCAACCTATATTATTCATTATTGTAAATTATATGACTTTAAAATAAGCACCATTTGTCGCGTAAAAAAATACTAAATATATTAACTACTTTGGATTAATCTCACAAAAGATTTGTTCATTCGTCGTTTTTTTAATAATATTAGTTTTAGCCTTGTTATGGTTATATAAGAATATCCACTACCCCATATAGTCCCTTGGGTGCCGCAACAGGCGACTGAGGGAAACTATAAGAGTAGAATTGTGCAACAGCTTCTTCCTGATAACAAATCAAAATTTAAAAAGATATTTATATTAGGTTGACTACCGCAACCTGCCTACAAAGTGCGGCAACTATGGCAAAATCCGCATATGAGGTAATCTTTTTTCTGATGTCATAGCATAGATGGAACCTGCTGTGTTTCTATCGATAAATATAGAAGCTTTCCTATATTAAAGAAAAGTTTCTCTCGATATAACCGAGTAACTACTCAGTTATTGCGAGAGCAACAAGGGCAAGATATTGTAGTAACCCTGTACAGCTGTTGAGTTGAACCTGTTAGCGTCGCAAGCATTAAACCAGTCTTGAAATCAATGTTTAATAAGAAAGGCTAATCCCTGAGCTATGAGACAGTGTGTGAATGTATGAATGTCATGTGAATGTAGTGATGTATGTATGTATGTATAATTGCTCCTAACTTAGAATCATGTGTTACGTAGCAATCGGTTACGTAACACGAACCGAAAGAATAAATTATTAAAATAATTTAGAATGTTGTTTGCTTTTATTAATTCTGGGAAATTTCCACTGCTGTTAAAGAAAGAAAGAGATAATACGATGTTAGAGAAGCAAACATATGTGTTAAAAGAAAAACAAGGATAACTAATTGTCCAGAGTGAGAGAGCGATAGCCTCTTATCATATTTTGTAGATAAAATTGCTTAAAACTTTGTTTAAAAACTGTTATTAAAGCTTTGTTTTCTATCTAAGCTGTCTAATTGTTTAAGATAATTGTTAATTATGATAATACTGTTACGAGCTTGAGGATCGTGACAATAAAAATTGCCGATAAAATTACCTAAATTAACACTTTAATATACTTTACACAAATTAAAACTTAAAACACTAATAATTAGACACACTAATTCACTTTATTCCGCTCCGAAGCTTCGCTTTTCTCGCCAAATCCAATACTGCCCCAATCGCATTTTGCAGAGCCTATATATACAAATTAGCAATGAAGCATCCGGAATATTCAAGTAAATGCGCGCAAAGCGACGAGTGTTCGAGTGTAGATTTTATAGAAACTTAGTTCTTCGGATGGCGCTGTCTGTTGAAAGATTTGTGATGTCATTTTCTGCAAAGCTCCCCTTGCTCTCGTTCCTGACACTAGATGGCGCTAGCTGAATTATTCACGCAACACTGCCCCCTCCTAAGACATGCTCGTCCCGAGCATTATCGGTCACATAATAGCGCGCCAAGCGATCCACATGGACGATCTTAGGAGTCCCTCTTGCGCCTTTCTGTATCCGGTAGGTCACATCGTTGATCCTGGTTACAATCCGGTACGGGCCGTCCCATTTAGCTTGAAGCTTAGGAGATTTCCCTTTGCTGCGGTCTGGATTGTGCAACCACAATAATGAACCTTCGTTGAACCCTTTATTGTTCATTTTGCGGTCGTACCGGGTTTTCATTTTCTCAGACATTTGCTGGCCCGATTGTCTGACGTGCTCATAAATGTCATTCATTTTGTTCCGCAAGTCATTTGCATAATCGGTTATACTGCGTGGAGCATCAGGTTGTATCCCGGTGATCAGGTCCGCAGGCAGCCGTAATTCTCTCCCAAATTTTGCGAAAGCTGATGTCACTGATGTACTTTCGTGAACAGCGCTTCGATATGACAACAAAAACAGTTGTATGTGCTTGTCCCAATCTCGTTGCCGATTGTCTACAACTTTTGATAGGTACCTCTCCAATGTCTGATTAAATCGTTCTACCATTCCATCAGATTGAGGGTGATAAGAAGTCGTTCTTGTTTTATGAGTACCCATAACTCGGCAAGTTTTCTGGAATATTTGAGACTCAAAATTCCTTCCTTGATCGCCGTGAATCTCTAAAGGTACTCCAAAACGACAGAAGACTTCATGAACTAGTTTATCTGCAACTGTTGAAGCTTCTTGATTTGGAATGGCGAAGACTTCTGGCCACTTAGTGAAGTAATCCATCACAACCATGAAATACTTGTTACCGCTTTCACTCTCCGGAAACGGCCCCGCCACGTCAATGGCTATTCTCTCCCATGGTGCACCAACACTGTACAACTTCAATGCACCTTTACTACGAGTCTGAGGTCCCTTTACAGCCGCACAACTTTTACATTTGCGACACCAGTCCTCGATATCGTTTCGACAGTGGACCCAGTAAAACTGTTCTCGGATCTTCAGTAGAGTTCGTTTAACTCCCAGATGGCCTCCTGAATAATCATTATGGTACAGCTGTAGAACATCCGGTACATTAGCTTTAGGGACAACCATTTGCAAATGACAGCTGTCTCCCCGAACACTTTCCCATTTACGGCACAGAACTCCATCCTAAAGCAGCAAGCTGTCCCACTGGGCCCAATAGCTTTTAGTGGTCAAACTCATCGCTGAGATGTCGCTCCACTTGGGCTTGGCAGCACTGGCCTTCATCCATTTCAGAATCGGCTTGATGTCCGGATCTTCCTGCTGTGCACGTTGTAAGCTGTCCTTCGTCTCGTTGCTGAGGTGGTCTGCCCTGAGCATCCTCACGGATACCAGTTCCTTACTCTCTTGCCTAGTACAATGTTTGCAATCTTCAGGACAAGGTCTTCTTGACAATGTATCTGCGTTGCCATGAGATTTCCCGCTCCGATGTTCGATCTCAAAGTCATATTCCTGCAGTAGTTCAATCCACCTCGTAACTTGTCCTTCTGGATTTTTAAACTGCAATAGCCATTTTAGTGCAGCATTGTCAGTTCGTAAGTGAAATTTCCGCCCCAGAAGATATTTGCTAAAATGCTGCAATGACTTTACTACTGCTAGCAATTCGCGTCTTGTGACAAAATAGTTCCTTTCTGGTTTTGACAATGACTTGCTGAAGTACGCTATCACGACCTCTTGGTCACCATTCCGTTGAGACAACACACCGCCAAGTCTTATATCACTTGCGTCTGTGTCGACTATAAATTCTTTGCTTGCATCAGGGTATCCCAAAATAGGTGTTTTGCACAGACGGTCCTTGAGCTCCTGGAATGCGATATTGCAATTTTCATCCCAGCAGAAATGTCGCTTCTCCTGGGTTAGCTTGTGCAGAGGTTTGGCTATATCTGCAAAGTTCTTCACAAATCGCCGGTAATAGGAGCACAAACCCAAAAAGGCTCTAACCTGCGTCTTGTCTTTTGGAACCGGCCAATCTTTGACAGCGGCGATTTTCTCCGGATCCGTACGGATACCTTCTTCCGACACTACATACCCCAAAAAGTTGACTTGCCGTTTGAACAGTGAACATTTCCTCGGACTCAACTTGAGGTTGGCACTCTGAATCTTCATAAGCACGCGTTCCAGGTTTTGAAGGTGTTCCTCAAACGTACGGTCCACGATGATGATGTCATCCAAGTAGACCAGACAGGCATCGCCAATTAGCCCAGTAAGTACAAGCTCCATCAGCCTTTCAAACGTTGCTGGAGCATTGCACAACCCAAACGGCATTACTTTGAATTGCCACAGACCCTTTCCCGTCGAGAACACAGTTTTCTCCTTGTCCTTAGGGTCAATTTTTACTTGCCAGTAGCCACTTTTTAGATCCAGCGTGCTAAACCATTTTACTCCTATAAGCATGTCCAGCGTGTCATCAATTCTTGGCAAGGGATAGCTGTCCTTCTTTGTAACGTCGTTCAGACGGCGGTAGTCAACTCAAAACCGCATGCTGCCATCCTTCTTCTTTACCAGTACCACGGGCGAACACCATGGACTAGATGAAGGTTCAATAACACCATCCTTCACCATTCCCTCAATCATGGTTTCCACTTCCTTTTCACGTGCTACCGGCAATCTTCTGGCCGCTGACGGATAGGCAATTCTTCACCTGTGTTTATTTTGTGTTGAACCAAGCCAGTCTTTCCTATGTCAGCATCGTTTGATGAGAATACATCGGCATACTTGAGTAACAACTTCTTCGCTTTGACCATTTCATTCGGGGAGTGAACGCTGCGACAGTCTTCTAAAAGTGTGCTCACTCTCGTTTGTGCATCCTTGCTGAGGGTCCCAGTCGATAGATATTGGCACCGATGTAACCAATCCACTTCCTCACAGGTAGCAACCAGTGTGCCTTTTTCTATAATCTGTTCCTGGCCACAAAGGTTCAGCACACGTACTCCTGAGATATTAGTGGTTCTGACCAAGGTTCGAGCCACTTTCCATGGAAGGTCATTTTCTAACCTTTCCACGAGTACACAACGATGAGGTTGCCCAAGATTCCAAGGAAGACTAATCGGAACAATAGTTTCCGATCTCGGCGGAAGATCAATCTTCTTAATGCTGTACACGTTCCCTGGTAACGCACCTTCCATAAAAAGTTCCTCCTGTCCACATTTCAAAACACCTTGCTTAACGTCGATCTCACAACAATTATTCCTCATAAAGTCTAGGCCTAGGATGCAGTCGTCCATTATATCAGCCACGATGACATTATGCAGGTAGATCACGTTGCCAAGCTTCAACTCCATCTCCTTCTCTCCACGGACGGGTATACGCTGACCGGTGGCTGTTACCAAATTAATGCATTCTCGGTTGTATGCGGAGTCCCCAAGGAACTGACTTATAAGTTGGGAACTAACAACCGTACGAGAGGCTCCAGTGTCTATGGTCAGTTTACACGGCATTCCATTGACCTCGCCCTTGATGATTAGACTGTTCCCATCATGGGTTTGTGAGATCGAGATCCTTGGGGCTCTTTTAACATCAGCCAGCACCCGCCCCGCAGTTCTGGCTTTTACTCGTTTCCCTGCTGCTGCTGGGCGGTGCTGTTGGCCGCACTACCCTCCTGAGATCGTTCACCTTCCCTTTCTAGGGTTCGCTTAGGGCAGCTGGATCGAAGATGGCCCTTTTCCCCACAGTCATAGCACCTAGGGCTGTATCCTTTGTTGCGGTCGCGAACTGTAGCTGCTGCAACCTCCCTGACTCAATGGGAACGATGATCCTGCCGCACGGCTTCCACCTCGAGTGCATGGGCCAAGGCATCCTTAAGCGTCTCGTGATGCCCGAGCCTCACAGCAGCTCTGACTTCCAGGTCGCGGATGCCGTCGATGAATGTCTGCACCAGGTTCCCTTCAATGAGCGCAGGTACCAGTATGCTTTTCGCACCAGCTTCTCCACCTCTAGAGCCCACTGCTGCAGGTTTTCGTTGATGCGCTGCACGCGATCTTTAAGCTGCGCACGAAAGACGTGTTCCAGGTGAGCGTCGCCATATATCGCCTCCAATGCCTCAAGGAGTTGCTCATAAGTCACTTCCTCACCGAGAGCTTCCAGAACTGTTAAGGCCTGGTCGCGTAGGTCTAGTGTGAGAGCGGTCATGGCCTGACTTTTATTCTAGCCGTTCGCTTTCATAACAGCCTCGTACTGGATTTTGTAGGCTGACCAGGAAGAAGTCCCGTCGAACGGTGGCACCTTGAACTCACGTAGCGAAGGTGCTGAAGCTACTACGGGAGCTGTAGTTCCATCCCCAAGTTTGAGTTCATCCAGCGTTTTCTTAACTTGGTTGATTTGGGTCTCAGCTTCCGAAAGGCGGTTATCATGTTGAGAAACCTTATCCTTCACCTCCCTCATCTCTTTCCCGAAGGTAGCGTGAAGGTCCTTCATGAGAAGCATCTGTTCTTCCTGGCCGCCACGCAGCTGCTCTTCCAACCGACGGACCTGTTCCTCCTGTTCCTCCAGTCGGTGAGCCTGTTCCTCCTGTCGGCGAGTTTGTTCCTCCTGCTGCTCTTTCAACAGACGGGCCTGTTCCTCTCGTCCGCGCTGCAGCTGCATCAGAGCACCTAAGTCAGGTGCTGCAGTTGTAGAAGCTACTGACGGGCCCGCAGCCTCCGTGGCTGGCAGTTGGCCCTCCGAAGTCTGCAGCGTTGCACCACCAAATCTCCTCTGGTCCGTCTCATGCTGGCGTTGACTGCGGGTACGGACACCCTCCGTTTCCTCCTTAGGTAAAATCGGCATGATTTAATCCCACTTCTGACACCAATTGTTACGAGCTTGAGGTTCGTGACAATAAAAATTGCCGATAAAATTACCTAAATTAACACTTTAATTTACTTTACACAAATTAAAACTTAAAACACTAATAATTAAACACACTAATTCACTTTATTCCGCTCCGAAGCTTCGCTTTTCTTGCCAAATCCAATACTGCCCCGATCGCATCTTGCAGCGCCTGTATATACAAATTAGCAATGAAGCATCCGGAATATTTAAGTAAATGCGCGCAAAGCGACGAGTGTTCGAGTGTAGATTTTCTAGAAACTTAGTTCTTCGGATGGCGCTGTCGGTTGGAAGATTTGTGATGTCATTTTCTGCAAAGCTCCCCTCGCTCTCGTTCCTGACACTAGATGGCGCTAGTTGACTTATTCACGCAACAATGCCTTTGTAAATTGAACAATATTTGTTAGGACGAGTTGTAATAAAGACTAATATTTAAGATTTTAAGGTGTACAACGCGCATGATACAACGAAAATTACGTAATAATGCTTTGTATTTTATAAATGTTATGTAAAATGTATGTGTTTTGTTATTTTTATTATGTGATCTTATGTGTTCTTATTGAATAAACATAATTTTTGTATGTGTCTTTGTTGATAATAAAGTTATATCGACAAAAAGAGAAATGTGATAACGAAAAATGCGTGCGAATTATGAGGCTTTTTTGCATATAGCCTACTTTACGGTACAGCTACAAAAACACACCCCCTATGGCGAGTCATTCGCAGTTCGTTGGACATCTCTACGGCTATGTTCGGAATCTCCACTACAGTTAAGATTCAAATAATTCCCCGGTTATCACATTTTTAATGAATTTTCAAGAAAATCGCTGCTTGATTCCCAGTGTCGACCCTAAAAGTTAGGAAAGTGAATAAAATATATAGTCCACATATTCGATGTCTAGACCGGGACCTTGCGTGGACCCGTAATGTCAGGTGTAATAGTGGAGATGAACGGTCCACTATTAACAGACTCCGAGTGGTTTTAAGGTGGAGAAATGAAACTACTGTTTAAAAGCCGAGTGGAGTATGAATATGGGATGGAATGTGGAATCGAATGGAATATATTTGCATCAACCTTGCCTATACTTATATGGCTAGCTGCGGTGTTGGTTTACCAATGGTAACGATCTTTATTTTCCCTAGCCAATTATAATTTTTACATTATGACCAATGAAAATTAAGCAAAATATACAACTATTATGTACGTTTCGTTTCCCGGCGTGAGACTTGTGTGTTGTTCACGAAGCTACGTCGCTGGACCGGGCTATAAAAGAAATGCATATCGGTGCGCGCGCGTAGTCGGTGAGCGGCGGCGGCGTGGAATACAGCTCCGGAACAGCAAGAAGAAACGAGCTGCGGCGTTGAAGAAACGGTTCACCATTGGTCGACGGATACGTGACGATAGCGGCGTGTGAAGTCGATGTGGCGCTGAATGATATTTGCGGCTGCTTCTTGTTTCTTTATAAGAACGTCAAATTATCTATATGCGGTCCGCAGTATCTCAGTAGCCAGGGATAGTTAGGAAATAAATGTTTTTATCCTCGCCTTCCGCGTTGTGGTAGCAGCAGAGCATATATTATTTATTCCCGTTTAGGGTTGATTAGTCTGGCTGCTACATCAGGCATCAACCATCTTTTAAGAATAGGCGTATGCGTGTTGCTGAAGTAGGTGTTATCGAAGGGTGCGTCCACTGCGTTGTCACGAACCCAACGTATTGTGACTTGTGAATTGAAAAAATGAGACTCGACACCTTTAGTGGTGCAGTCGATCCGGATCGAGAGGCAGTACAACTTCGATCCTTTTTAATGGTGCCTTCGAACACGATTTCGATACTTTTTTGAACCACTTCTCTATAAAAAAAACTGCACAATGTATTGCCGAGCTCTATCATTTTCTCCTCACTCCTCATCGCATTTCTGAAGGAATTATGCAGTTGACTTCAACTCAAATTACTGCTTTTGAAATGTCTGACTTCTCATCTTGAAAGGAAACATGAAACAAATACTTTGGTTTTCTTAAGATATTTTCCGCCGAACACGCGGTAAATTAGTACTTAAATTTTATTTATAATTTCACGTATATCACGGTTCATACTAAAACTCATACCACTATTTTATCCTGTTAAAAAATATACAAAAATATATCTACGTAAATAATGCTTAAAAACTATGAAATTCACTAGTGTTGCTCGCCTAAAACGCGACAGCCCAGACTGCGTATGAAACCTGAGGTTCCGCGCGATCGTAGGTATAACATCATTCAGGTAGTAAGAGTGACAGAGACCTGTCTGAACTAGGCCTTCTCCATGGAATGCCATAAAATACGCACCAAACATATCGGTCTTACTAGCCGATACTCAATTTAATGTGTAGCTGCCCCACACTTCGCTTACTAGTATGATGCTGCTACTCAAGAAATATTCTTCCCCATCTGTTGTCGTTTCTTTGAGCTGTATGGTTGACCCACTTCAGCTTAATAATCCGTTGAAAATTGCCACTTCAGCTTATTGATTCCACGGGCGATGTTGGTTACCGACAATCACATTTGACAAATACAGTTGCACATTTTTCTAACAAATTAAATTAGCTATAAAAGTATAAAAATATATTTTGTAGAAAAGATCTTCATATATTAATAATACGGGATAAAGATACCAGACAAATAAGGTAAGCTTTAAGTAGATATGGAATATTTAGAATAGTAAACATCTTTTTAGGATTGTACAAAAAATGGTTCCCGGTTAAGCAAACCCATTCGTGCTGCAATCCTAATCATAATACAACCGCCGCGTGCCTCATAACAGTAAACTCACAAACTTGTATTTACACGTCCTATTGTTAGATATAGGCCTCCTCTCATGTCTGACATGAATTACGAGCAAGAAAAGGTATATTTATTAGGTATGTCTGGAAAATACGCAGAGGAAGTGGTTTATGACGACTTAGCGAAGTTAATGACGTCATCACAAGCGTCGGTCCTATTAAGAGCTATTATGTTGTATTACTTGAAGCGTGCTAGCTATATAAACAAATATAACAGGTAACTTGCTTGCATGTTCATGTAGCCATTAAAATAATTATTTTTATATATCAATTTTAAGCCTGTCGCCTACGCAATAAGGCATGATTCCTTGACAGATGATATCTTTTTTTCTATAGGATAGGGTGACAAACGAGCACACAATCCACCTGATGGTAAGTAGTTACTGTGGCCCATAGACATCTACATCTATCCTCGATTACGAATCAATATGCAGATACGTTGTCACCCGTGAGGACTAAGATGGAATGCCTCGTTTCCAGTAAAAAGGGTCTCCGGTTCTCTACACTCACCATACGAAATACAGCAGCATTAAGCTACTATTTCACGCTGGTATTCTGTGAGAGCGTGGTCCTTCCCCGGTCGAGCCGACCCATTCGTGCTACAACTATACTACTAATATAACTGTAGCATGGCTCTACCACGTATATCATTTTGATAATGAGATTGCTATTTCTGTATATTGTTATATCGTAAAATGATTTCATTACCCACCGTTAGCAGCGCTGATTGCGAATATTTAATAAATTTTACATCACTTTATGCCAAATTTATTTATTATTTATGTAAACGTTCGCGGCTTTGTTGTGCGATTTTGAGTTTGTCATAAAATATTAAGAACGCATTACAATTTCAGATATAACTATTAAAATTTTTATGACTGTCTCGGTTTCGTAGCTCACATGAGTAAATGAATAGCCTCTTGGAAAAAAGTACTATTAATATCAAATAAAGCAAATTTTAAACACAAGTTTATTTTAATTTTAACTATGAGTAGAACTGCATTTATAAAACCTTGAAAGTCATCTCTCTAAGCCGGCAATTGAACCCATGTAAACGTAAATACTACGAAAGTAGGTATATAAGCAACCCGAATCCGATCTCGGTGGTGATTACAAACATGTTTTTTTTGGTGTGAAGTCGATCATCCGGCATTGGAATCAACTCAATCAATTCCATTTTGTGTGCTGTCTGTGCCTAGTAGTGGGATGTATCTAGGCTGCTATTTTTGTACTTTTAATAGGGCTATCCACTGCTGATCCTAGGCTTCTCTCATTTTTGTCAAATAGACTGGATATTTGCAGTAGCATTCACGCATGGCAAGCGCGCTGACAACCGCAGCTTTTTATTACTTTGCGCTGTTATCGAGAAGATACTACTACCCATCTCCTGCTTCAGTTTCCCTCAGTCGCCTCTAACGACACCCACGGGACGAAATATGGTAGTGATTTCTTTTTTGCCGCCTCTACATGGCTAATATATTTTTACTCCCGTTTATCAATTGGATTCCCCTGTCCCCAAATTGCCAAATAAATTGGATATTTGGCGTAGTTGCCACGCTTAGCTTGCGAGTTGCCAATTGCATATTTTTATTATTTTGAGCTACGACCAGAAATATACTGCTGCCCGTCTTCTGTAGATTTCTACTCCCGTTTATGAATTTAGTTCTTTTCACACGTTTACCGTGAATAGAACTACGTCTTTGAAATTTTGAATTCTACTCGATCGCAAAAAATACTGACAGGTGCAAATCAATATTAAATGGGGTCAGTATTAACAAAGACCACGAAATTCAACATTATTTAGTCAAAACTAAATAAACTTTAATTATGAATTTTATGCAAATAATGCATTTTTAATTCCGGGGCTATTTCTCAAATACGTCGGAAGAGGTGGGCGATGTAAAAAGATGTTGCTATACGTATTATATTAATGCAATTTCGACAAACTCATTAATGTGTTTCAGTTGCGTATAATATTGCTAAATTAGAATTTTTTCCTAAATAGAAGAATTTCCTAAGAGAAATAGAGTCATTCAATCTTATATGATCGGAATAATACATCGATAGATTACAATTCAACATATATATTTTTAACAACTTTGTATTAAAATAAAATTAAACACGCACACCATTGTCACGCTGGATATTCTCACAAAATCAACAATCACAAATCGTTTTAATGTCAATGTAAAATTGCAGGTAGATCTGAACAAGCATAATGATGAGAATCAAAGGAAATAGACCCGTTGATGTGCAAAATGAGACGACATCCAACGTTGACAGGCGTTTAGGTGATGTCTACCGACGTTCCTGCCTTTGATATGTACAGCAGGGAATATTAATGAAATTTCCAAAGACCTCGCTGGAATATATTACGTAAAGCGTGTCTGAAATTTTATATTTCGTGTTAATTTCAATTATTGATGAGTTGTCAAGAAAAGTATCGGCGTAATCGCATCTCTTAAGTAAGTTTGTAAGATGGTGGTAATCATTTTGTTTACGTCACATGTAAAATCCCGACCGGCGACGAGTAGCAGTATCAAAAGTGCGATCATCAATCTGCCTAAACCAAGCGAGGCATATACTCGATAACGGAAAAAGCCTGCCTCCAGCAGTGGACTTTTATGGACTTACGAAGATGAATGAGAAGAAAAATTAAGGACTCAAAGGATGGATTTTTTAGCTGCCAGCAGTATTGCTCATATCTTACCGTTACCGTTACAGCCTATTATAGTCCACTGCTAAACTGCTGGCAAATAAATGCCATAGTTGTCACGCTTATTTAGCAGACTGGCAATCGCAGTATTTTATTTTTGGTCTTTATTAGGAAGACGCTCCTGCCCATCACCTGTTTTGTTTCTCTGGGTTGCCTCTTACGACACCCATGGAATGATATGAGGTAGTGAATATTCTTAAACTGCCGCTACATGGTAAATTTCTCATATCTTGCAGCTTAAGGAAATCGAAGCTAATTTACGTTTTATATTTTGTTTCTAATTGCTATTTGATATGATATTTAATTCAAGCCCAAATTTTAATTTCTATTATCACACACAAACTTAAAGACGGTTTCAACACCTCAGGGCAAATAAATTACTTAAGTTTCGTGAAGGTAAGAATTATTTAACTCTTTGTTTGCATAATGACTAACACTTAACACACCACCGTCGACACCTTAAGTATGATAATTTCCTTTTTGTTTATAATAAAGCTTAGTGTTCCAAGTCGGTGTTTAAACTTAGGCGCAAATGCTGTAGTAAGTACATTTTTTTGTTTATATCAACGGATTCATATTTTCTTTTTTTTCTCGGTGATTAAACATTCTTCATTTTCTTCTTCCTTGGCCCAAAAAATTATCTCTCGTGGTCGACGAATTCGCGATTACGATGCTCTAGTACTATACCATACTCTACGTCTCTCTCGTGATTAAAACTTTATGATTCTGATGATTGTGTTTAAAATCATGATAAGCCTCATAGTCTCTCAGTAATCTCAGTCCTATGATTGCGTAGAGAAGTCATATAGTCAAAACTTACAAAACGCTGATGTAATTAAATACATTGTACTCGTATATCAGTTAGGTCAAAAATTTCAGAATGATTCAATGTTTTTTTATAGAGGTAAGGGTAACAATTTAGCACGTGTTATACTATCTGATGTTAAGTTGATGATGCTGTCTATAGAACTACATCTATATTTAATTAACAATAGAAATAAAAAGGCGTTGGCCCCTTAGAAGTAGGATGAGACGTCAAGCTCTGTTGTTAAAAGTCGCTCGTTTCTCAGTTCTCATCGTAATAAATATAGCAGCTTTATTCTGCTGTTTAACACTGGTTATTTGTTTGAGCGGGTTCATTTCTAAGTAGAGCCGATCTATTAGTGCTGCAGGCATAATAACGCTATAGCTTAATATAGATATTGTTATATTTGTTATGGTAACGATGTATTTTTCTTATATTAAAAGTAAGTCATGCAGACCGAATTTCTGTCAAGGTTGCAAGTCTCAATCGATACTAGCTACTTGAGCAGGACGGACGCACAAGTATATTATTCCCTCACTCTCATAATCCGATGGTTTACCAACCCGACATGACTAGTGAGATATCAGGCGCAGGAATGGCGGCTTCAGTTGCTCTCTGACACTGCTACAGATAATTTCTTGCTGACATAGCGACTGTGCCATACAAAGTGACCAATGAGTTATTGTATACTGTTTATGCTTACGTCTTAACCTCTCAACCCCCTAGCGGTCCCATGAGACCGCGGCCGTATTCCGTCAAATCCCTAGCGGTGTCATTAGGTCGCACCCACCCACAGCACTATAACCCACAAAAAATATAAATAGAGACTACTTTTCTAAGAAGAAGTTAGGCATTATATAATCAATATGAAATACTCCAACATAGAGGTTAGAGTATTTCATATTGTTTATTGTACTAGAGTGCAATAAAAAACTGTTATTCTATGAGTATTTATTTGTAAACTACGTTCATTTTGTACACCATTTTCGCGTGAATGTTATTGTGTTGATTTTTAAATTTTTCTAGTGTTTTTTAGTGTTTTAATATAGTGTTTATTATAAAATTGTAATTAAAGTTTTTGTGTGAATATAATTTATCTTTTTACATAAATAATTTCGAATAATATATATTAAAATAATTGTGATTTACAAGCTGCCGACATTCGCTTGGTATATATTTTTTTGTTACCAAAATACAATAAAATCTTTTTGTGATGAAGCAAAATCTGAGTTTTGTTTAGACCACAAGATAGAAAATTTTGTATAGATTTTATAGTGCTAAACTTATTCATAGAAAAGTAGTCTCTAAATATAAGGTTTAATGGTTTTAAGTTCTGTGGGTAGGTGCGGTCGCATAAGACCGCTCGAGATTTGCCGGGCGCATGGCACTTGCATGCATGGGACTTTTATGGCGCTTGAAGGGTTAACTTATTTTACTTTTAAAATACATTGCCACAGTCAAAGACTTACAATAAAATTGAAATCAATCACACTTCACCACAGCAAGGAATTAAAAAATATAGTATTGGAAAATAGTGAAGATATCACACTATCAAAAAGATTGGATAAATAGTTTGTAGATAATTCGATCAGTAAATGTGTGATACACTCTAGCAGTGTGTCAGTTAATTATCTCGGCAAACGCAAAACCTGATAGATGTGCACTGTACACTCTACCTTAAGTAACTATCAGGAACATAATACGCACAAATCCACTCACTAAATCACACTGAGATTCGATTTAATGTTATCTTAATCTGAATAATCACACTATATAAAAATGAGTATAAATACAAACTAGTAGATGGAACTCCGCGCCCTTTGAAGCCGCCGCCTATTACCATTTACGAATTCCAACTGAATTTACGGATAATGGTAAAATTTTAGTGTACACTGTAAATCTCACTTGATAAGAATTACCTATGATTGTTTTTATGAAGTAATTCCTGGATGAATATTGTCTGTAACTGGGTGGTATATTACGGCTGGGGTTTTGGCATACTGGCGGTTTTTTTTTGTTATTTTTTGAGCGTGATGTAGCCTTGACTTTGGCATTTTGGACACTTTCAATTTCTTACTTTTGGGTTAACTCTCATTGTCATATTTACCCTTGAAGTCATCTCCTTCTTCTTCCCCATGACCCTTCTAACATTTCCTTAATATATTTAAATTATTCTTGGAGAGCACTATGTAAGTGCACAATTAAATGTATGAACATTGAATGAGAGTTAAAGAGACTGGTGCATCAGGGGACTTAATATAAAAGCGTGCTTGCTTTGCATCTCCCACCTTTTATATTGTAACAAGGATTTTGATTGAGTTTTGATCATCGCATTGGACGACATCTCATACACACAGTAATAGGTTACTATTCCGTCAAGCATTGCTTGGACGGAAAAGTAACTTATAACTGTGTGGGTATTTTGCCTCCGGTTCCCATGTGTTGATTAAAAGATTTCACTGTAAAAATATTTATCCGCCTTCAACTGGCCTTAAATGTTGATTTTTTTTTACTCGTCAAGTCTTCTTTACGCGCCAAACGTCCGGGCCTGTACGGAAGACTGCCTGATACTGGCGGGCGATTATGTAAAAAATATCTTTTCAATTTTGTATTCCAGCTATATATAAAACTTAAACGTGTCGAATCGTTATAAATTATGTTATTTAAACATTTATGAATCGGTGCAATACTACTTTAATAAATATTATTAATCTCATTTCAAATTTGTGTGACAAAATTACACGAACGACTCTCACACGCTAGCCACTCGATAAGAACCGAAATAAATCAGCAGTAGATGCTTCTATTAGTTCAAACATTCTAGATAAAGAGGTATAGAAAAATTGGCAAAATTAATGGAGTAATTTTATCTGTCGGCATGTGTATTATTTTATATCATTACAGCCCTTCACGAGTCCACTGTTGAACATAGGCCTACCCCACGTAATGCCACACAGCACGGACCTGAGCCAACTGCATCCATCGACTTCCTGCGTGTCTTACCAGATCATCACTCTATCAAGTGTACGTTATAAAGCGAATTTAAATTTTATTCACGCTCCCAAGTACTCCAAATAATCTTGCCAATACTTTAGCGAAAATGATTGAACTATACGAGAGTGAAACCGCGTCGCACAGCTAGTGTATTATAATCTTCATTTATTTCGAATAATAAAATCTTCCTTACGCCTATGTATACTTTTAATGTCATAATTATTTTTACCGTTGTAAAAAAAAGTTACTTACACATAATAGTTTATTTTTAATTTATAAAACTCGGAGTTCTGAACAATAATTCTACAAGAACATTAATTTAGAAGATATGAACTATTTATTGATACAACTTTATATAAATAGCGTAATATTATTATTTAGTTATATAAATCTCATAAAAATTACATGATATTGCAGTTTCAATGTTCATTAATCATCCTTTCGTATTGTAGTCTTGATAGGCATTGGCTGTAAAATAATTATATTTAATATTTTGCTGTAGAATTAATAAATCCAATACAATATATGCTGTTTTACTATATATAAAAATCAAATAAAAAGTCTGTAAAATTAAATGTATTATAATAATCTCTACAAGCCGTGGTAACTCAGTGGCTAAGCGCTCGCTGTGTATATCATAGTAAGCGAGCAACTCCGGTTCGAACCCTGCCAGCACCAATGTAATTGTTATATACACTTTTAAGTACTGATTTTCCACGAGCTCTACGGTGAATAAAAAATCGTGAGGAAACACGTTTGAAATAATTATTTCGGTAGTGTAGTAGTATGTATGAGATCACGGGCTTACTTGCTTAGGCCACTCGTGTAAACAGAAAACTTAGGCTGTACTATTTCTTCTATGCATTCAGTAGCATACAACTTATGTACATTTAAGTCTTGACAATTATGTAGTAAAAGCGATTTATTCTTTACATTAATATTTTGTCCACCGAATATTTTATTAAATAAATTGGTATTGTTAAGAGGAGCGACTGTTGTTATGTTCAACCCTCAAAATAATAATGTCAAAGGGAATTGACCGGGCGGGACCCTTAACCCCATATTGGAGATCGTTTCATAATTTGATTCCCCCAATCGGTTATGGCGTTCGGGGAAATTACTTCGATAATAATACCATTTGATACTGACAAGAAATAGCTTTCAAAATTTATTTTTAATAAGATTAGTATTTGTAAATAAAGAAATATAAAATAACGTTTTTATATTTATGATACAAAATGCCTAATTTTCGTTAACGTTATAATTTCGTTACGTTCGTTCGTAAGTTTATTAATTATTTATTTTTAGGTATATTCTCGTCCATACGCCACCATCACTATTAGTGGCGGTGTGAGAGGAACCACTACCCCGTATCAGCCCGTACATGTCAACAGAGGTGACAGAGGGAATGAAGTAATAGGTAGGCAGCAGCATCTTCCGGACTATTCAAAATAATAATAAAAAAACTGCGGTTGTCAACCTTTGGACTGGATGACAACTATGGCAAAAATCGCCCAATAAGGTTGTTGTAAACCCATAGTCAGGTTATAATTTATTTCAGGGGTACTTTTATCTTTTATGACCGTGTAGTAGTGGCGTAAGAATATCCATTACCTGATATCATACCCGTGGGTGTCGTAAGGTGCGACAGAGGGAAAAAATCATAAATATGAGCAGCAGCGTCTTCCTAATAACGACTATTATATAAATAAAAATAAAAATGGAAACTGCGGTTCCCAACTCGCGTGCCAAGCCTGGCCAAATATGCCAAATATACCTCCTATGAGACAATCTTTGGGGGAGTCCATGTTCAGCAGTGGACTTTTATAGAATGTAATGGAATGGAATGGATGAATAATAATATGAATAAAATAGATAAATTGTTACGCTTTTTTTAATCAGTCAGGTTATAACTTATTTCATCTGTAACTTTTATCTGACAATTCGTCCTTTCTCAGATTTATTCTGAGAAATAGTAGAGATCCTTCCTTTTCTTAACAAAGTGTCTATTTTTATCAGTAATCCCAAGAGTCGTATTACATTCCTGCAATATTTCTGTAATTTCGTTCACATTTTATTTAACTTAATATAAATACGAATTTATTACTTGAGAGCAAAATATAAGTTAGTTCTGGAAATATGTCTGTTATAGGGGATAGAAGTAAAAACTTACAAATAAGAAATAGCAGTTGTTTTTTTTTTGCAGATTTCATAAATTAATTGTTGTGTCAAAAATTAAAATTTCATAATTTGTAAATTAAAATATTTACATTAGTCTAGTTGTTACATATTTTGCTAATATTACGTATTATGATGAGCTGCACAAGCCCCGTGTAAAATATAAATACAAACTAATTGACATGATAATTAACAATATACAAAATGTACATAATCCTATACCTTAAAATTAAAACGAACAATTCTAGTATACACATATATATATATATATATATATATATATATATATATATATATATATATATATATATATATATATATATATAAAATTTTGTGTGCAGGGAGTTTCGGGGGCAATAAATCGATCTAGCTAGGATTTATTTTTAGAAAATGTCTTTTTGTCCGTGTTTTTAGGCAATGAAAAACTGCTACAATATCGTTAGAATAAGAAGGTAAATTTTGACAGTTTATTAATGATTACAAATAGCTTAATTGGTATATTGGGCGGTCACAAAATCGTAATACCATGGTTCGAGCCCAGACCGACCGACCGACTTTTTTTAATTTTTTTTCAAGTTCCTTTCTTTTTTGAGAAAATCTATTTTTTCGAGCCTTTCTTTTAGTATTTTTTTAAAAACACGAAAATTTAAATTAAACTAATTGCACTCATGATTTTTTATTCAAATAACCAGTTCAGTTTTTTCTATTATGTCGATACAATCAAAAAATATTATTCGTATTTCATCAGTATGTAATTTGTATCTAAATATAATTTACAAAACACACGAATTAAAAAAAAAACCGGGAAAAATACCGAGCAAAGCTCGGTCAATCGGGTACTATACATAATACGAAAGTACGAGCAGGCCTGGGCCCAACAGTGGAACGTATATAGGCCGTAACTTTATTATAGAATTTTGATGACACAAACTGATGACATTTTAATTCTAAAAACACCCAAAGAAGTTTTATCTTAACATATTTCTAATTCCTGTATGTAATAAAATGCAGTAGGTACCATTTAATATATAGTACGTTTATTTTTTAATCGTCAGTTAAAAATTAACTCACCAAATAAATTATTACCTGATCGAAAATAAAAGTGAAACATTGAACTATTTTTCTCATATAAGTGTAATTTTTAATTTCGGTTATATTTTATTCTATGAGTAAATTTTTTCAAAGGATTAAAAAAATTGTCACAGTAAAATAAAATAGACGATTTTTACTGGCGTATTAATTTGTTTTACACAAAAATGCTCTTATTTTAGTTATACGTAAAGGCAAGCAGTATAATGCCAAAATATATTATCCGGTATAAACCTAGTGTCCCATCTGCTGCAGTGACGCAGAATAGATTACAATCCGGTCTACTAAGCACATACTAAATTACGTCCGCTACACTATTGCAAATAAACAGTTGAATAGATGGAATAACTGGCAGACAGAGGAAACGGTGTAAAATATTGATTGACTAAAATTAATCAGAATCAGAATCATTTATTTCGTGATCAAAGGTATTACTTGGATGTTGAATACATAATTGTATATAATTGTTTACAAGTTCAACTATATCCTACTGTGTACAAAAAGTAAGTAGCTACCTAAAATAATCACTGTATTAAATGCGAATCCAACATAAACAAAACATAAGTGGATACAGTATTGGAGAAAAAAAAAGTTAAGCATGTCGAAATGCAATGAAACCTAATTACAATTACATTACCTAGTCACAAATATATTGAATAATGAATATACAAATTCTCATGTACATTTTTAAATAATGAATATGCAATATTTGAGACACAAATATAAAGTGACATATTTATTGTATTTTTTTTAATTTAAATTGTTCAAATTTAAAAACAATATTAAATATAACATAGTATAATATTTGTGTTATCATATGAATAGTAAAATATAAATAAATTTTTTTAATGGCTGATCCTGTGATTTTCTTTTTTTTTTTTCTATAAAACTATTGGGTATAAAAATCATCACTAAAGAAATTATTTAATTTATTTGTCAATTAGGACACTGACAAGCGTTTTTTTTCTTAATTTTGGCATGGTAGGTTGGCCGATTGGGACAGGATGCGGTCTTTTTACATCGGCGATTGATTGCGGGTTTGCTTCTCTCCGGATGATCCCAACCTTATTACTTCTGGTGCTGATGCGGTACTTCAGGGAATGGAAATATTTATTCCATCATCTTTGGTGCCTACCGGAGGCAGAATTCAGCCATAGTTTACACATTCCTGTAAAATTGCATCATGCCATAAACAGGAGTGCTACCGGGCCTGGGCTGATGAAACAACGTCTCGGGATGCTAACACCAGCGCTCTTAAAAATAAGTAAGTGTGGATAATAAGTAAGTAAGTGAAGGAATTACTTCAAATTCTGTAAGTCCTTCAAAAGTGTCATTGTCAGGGCAAAGTCAGAGCACATTGGCAGAATTGGCGGGAAACTAGTTATTTCGGGAACACGTACATTCTGGTCTCTCACCAAGTACGATCAAGGGAACTTCTGTCAGCGATCTCTGCCATCTTTGCACAGGGAGGGCGACACACTCGCCAATGCCGCAAAGGAGAAAGCCGATCTGCTAGGCTCGGGTCGGACACTCGACGCTAGATGATGGAGGGCCGCCGACCATTCCGCGTTGTAAGTGATCCAAGCAGGATGTGCTGTTTACACAGCTCTTGGTGCGCAAAACACTCCTCTCCCTGGACGTCAACAAGTCGAAAGCCTGATGGAGTCCCACCTAAACGCAGATGCGTTGACACCGACACTGAGGACTAAGACGGAATGCCTCGTTTTCGATGAAAAAGGGTCTACGGATGCCTACTCTCACCATACAAATACAGCAGTATTAAGCTGCTATTTTACGCTGATATTCTGTGAGAGCGCGGTCCTTCCCCGGTCGAGTCGACCATTCACGCCACGACCACAATATAGTTGTAGCATGGATCTGCCACGTAAACAAAAGCTTGCGAGATAAGCTTTGGTACTTCTTAGTTTCTGAAGGAAAACTTAACTTAACTCATCCTACCTAATAAAGAATATTGTGAAAGCAAGAATACTTACTCCACTTAAAAGCGATTTGTGCTTATTTGTTTTTGCTATGGCAATCCTGAGAATTGGTAAAATGATGGCGAAAATATTTGACAATTTAGAGAGATATTAATACCTTCATCTATTGAGAAATAGATAATTGTTGTATCTGTATTATGTAGTAACGTGTAAGAATTGCGGAAATACAAAAATAGCCTAGCCTCTACAAAACTTATTACGTTATATTTTAAGCACGTAGCGCCAGACGCTTTGCTGCTCGCTTTGAATTTATAATGCTTTAATTCAAAAATTTTGATTAAATTGTATTTTTAATTCATATTATTGCGACGTATTTAGTCGTGATAATGTACTGCAAGCTCTTGTATAATTATTTAATCCAGTATTTATAGACTTTGTTCGACCGTTAAACATTTGTTTTCTGTTACGAAGAATTAAGTAATGATATTCATATTTTTGGTAGTTTAGGAAAACACTATAATATTTAAATTAGGAAGATTGTAATAAATAGCACTTAGGTATTTCGGCTGGGAGTTCAAAATGTATTAGCGTAGTAACCATACGAAAATGGCGCAATTACATTTTATAATATCAGCTATTGATATTATAAAATAAAATTTTTATGCATTTCATATATTGTGATAATACACGAGGTCCTTTAGGCGTTTCCCACAGTCATCGCATACAGTCACGGGACGAATTGAGATAATAAATTAGAAAAAAATAAGTACACCCTTACCCTTTTTCATAGGTATTATAGATGCCGAAAGAATGGTTCGGCTCTACTAAGTAAGGACCCATGCTCACAGATATACAGATATACTTAAATAACAAATAACACCAATACGAATAATGCCAGCCTGAAATGGCATCATAACGCTACTGCGTTTCATTTAAAATGAGTGTAAAGAACTGTAGTGCCTTTATACCGGCAAGGAGGCATTTCATCTTAGTCCTTAGGGGTGACAACGGACCGTTTTATCAATAAAATATGTAGATGTCGATGAGTCAAAGTAATCAATAACCATTAATTTTATAAAAGAGAAACGTGCTTTTGCTATAAAACATTCAATTTAAAACGTCAAGATTACATGTTGTGATTACAATTGATTGTGTGGACATTTATAATTTATAATCGTTTGTTTATTACAGTAAGCTTGGACACCGAGGTCAAACTATTAAATGAGGTAAGCTATCGATTTGGAATAAATTTAAAAACTTAGTTTAGGTTAAAGTAGAGAAAATTTCTGTAGAGTTCCACTATTCAAAGAACAAATATAATATTGATCTCCCCTCTCGGACCGCTCATGGAGTGCTCGTGTATCTATCTATCTATCTGTATTGTCTTATTTTTCGATATTAAATTAAAATCAAACCAATAAATCAGTGCCGCGAAAATAGGAGTGTATAAACAAACAAGAGGTTATTTTGCTGATTCAATAGCCGTAGCGGTGCCCCAAGTCCCTCCCACTATTCCGTAGAAACGGCCGTTTTTCGTAGCACACTACGAACTGTGCTACGAGTCAACACTACTTACTCTGCTACGGAACGATCTCCCCTGCGGCTCTGTTGCCCTGGTACCTCTGTAAGTCATTGAACGTATACCGCAGACTTAAAATACCAAAAAGAACTAACTGTGTACATACATGACTCTGCTGAGTTTATGCGTGCCTGGTACTTCGATCTCTCAAGCTGACTAAAATAGTGCACTAAGTATTTGTTGCACTTACTTTCCTGAATATTGTGAACTCCTTGGTTATCTCAAGTGCTAAGTGTCTCTCTAAAACCTTAATTTATTATAAATATTCAAAATTTTAGAAATCAACATTCATCTCCTACAGTGTTATACGGCCCTAATAGTTGTATGTCTGGCGGCGAGTGCTTCGATAAAAAACTGTACAAAAAAGAATCTGCTGTGTACTCTGTGCACCGAAAGTGAATCTGTGACCTCCTGCCTGCTTATTAAACCCTAATACAAATGCAATAAAGATGCCACTAAAACGAACCCCGCCTCTCTCCATTGCTGCCCCCTCTGCCTCCACTGCTACCCTCTTTTGCACCCAGTCTGAAACTGACCTTAGTGGTGTGCTTGATGGCATGACTATCAGATTAAAGCGTCTTCGAGAAGAGGAGTGCATGACTGACTTCATGGATGGCATGATGAACCTCCTGAGGAAATTCAAAAATGAGCAAAATCGAAAATTTGATGCCCTCCAGGATTCTATTTCCGGGATACAGGTACAGCGGAAAGAGAAGCTTAACTCCTTACAGCAAACTACATATGAAATAAGGAAGCAAAATGATGCTATACACGTGTCCATGGAGTACCTTCTCCAGGAGATCACCGAATTAAAAGAGAAAGTGCAAAAAATAGAAAGCGAACAGAAAGAAAGCACTGCTTACATACGTACCCTGGAGAACAGGATTGAGGTCCTGGAGCGACAAGGTAGATGCTCAAGTATTGAGATACGCAATGTGCCGGTGACGAAATCAGAAAGCAAAGAAGATCTTCTAAATATTGTACTGAACATAACGACTGCCCCGAATAAAGCGTGTGCTTCGGATGAATGTAATCTCTACAGAATCAACACAAAAATACCGACACAGAAACCTATTTTATGTAACTTAAATAGTATACTAATTAAAGAAAGGATTTTGAAAAGCCTAAAAAACTTAAATAAAGCTCATAAAGGAAATAGATTTAGTACAGAACACATACATATCAAAGGAGTTGCTCAGCCTATATTCGTCTCCGAGAATTTAACTCCAAAATCAAGAAGATTATTTTGTTGGCTCGTGATTTTGCAAACTCCAACGATTATTCATTCTGCTGGGTAACCCATGGAAGAATATTTCTACGCAAAAGAGAGGGAGAAAAACTTATACGCGTGAACTCTAAACTGGATTTAGCTAAGCTGGTAAATTTGAACAACTGACTATACGGTTGCATAATCTTACTTACTTTTTACATTAACCATATGTGCGCGGTACTCAACATGCTTACACAAAACAATCAAACACAATCACTCTTACACATTCTCCACTAACTGTCACGACATAACATATATATTACACACTCATACACCATCACTTCTGCCCTCAAACTAATAATCATGTTGATACTTACTCAATTCATTATCACGACTTCCAATCAGGAATACAGAACTCTCACTGTAACACTAAAGTGCACCACTCATAAATATCTTAAGTCATGGAAATAAATCAAATAAATGCTGAAATGGACAAATCAAACTCTTATGAATCCTTTATGTGCTCTCCGCAAGAATGTGCATCGTACACTGATCCAAACCGTAAACAAATAAAAATCCTTCACGTTAACATCAGGAGCATTAACCAGAATTTTGATGAACTTTGTATCTTGCATCAACATGATAAATATAAAAGTGAATTTTATAATATTAACAGAATGCTGGCTTAGTAAAGTTGTTAATGTCCCTGTACTACGAGTCTTTAATTCTCACTGTTCCAATTGGCACAATGGGAACGATGGTGTCATTACGTTTATTAAAGAAGAAATGAAATGCAAAGTATCCGTCGAAAATCTAATAGACGCTAGCTGCCTGAAAGTCTATTTTGAAAATAGTTTAGCTATCTTAGGTATCTATAGATCTCCTTTAGTTAAAATTATTGATAATTTTCTGAACTCACTAGATAATTTGCTAGTATCTTTAGCGTCATATAAAACTATAACTATCATTGGAGATATTAACATCAATATTCTCTCTGATAAACGTGAGCCCAAACCCGACCCTTACTTGAAACCCGCACATTCGTTCATCACCCATGAAGATGCTTGCCTTGATCACGTTATGATGGAAACCAACCTTAATATAACCACCATCGTGTCAAATTTCAAATTCACCGGTCATAATCCCATCTTTACATTTATAGGACAACGTCTACAAACACAATACCAAAAAACTCGGGTACATGTTTGGTAACGCCAGTTAACAATCTACTTTATCAACATTACATTACATATCGCATTGAGTTCGTCCTAAGTTATATCTACTTTATCAACATGACTAGTGCATATTTTTTGTTTCCTTCCTTCCTTCCCTTTCCTACCGCACGCGCTGCCGCCGAGGTGAAAAAGAGGATCTCGGCGCGCGTCATTATACTAAGTGATATTACGCCATCCGCAACGCACGGCCACCCGTCGCGTCTTATGTACATTAACCGCAAACCGCGCAGGACGAACATTGAGTTCTCCTGTTTATGTTTAATATTCACCGCATCAGACATTGTGTCTTTGTAACTCATAAAAGTGTGAGACGCCCCCGTAAGGGCAAAGGTGGAGAGTGTGGGACTTCACGAGACTGTTCCGAGAGTGCGTGTGCGCCGAACCACGTGGCGAGCTCGCTGTATAGCAGACACTCCAGGAGGAAGGCGCGGCAGCCCTCATCAGGTCAGTGCGTGCTATCCCACCTATTTATTTTCCCCTTTGCCGTATGCACCAAAATTACAGTCCACTAAATCTTTATCGAAGATACCTTAAGTTACTGGCGTCTCCATTTTTAATGGTCACTTCTCGCTGGATTGACCTTGACTTTCCGCCCTTATTAGATCGTTATCGTAATAAGCGTTTATATAATTAATTATTTATATTTTAATCCGACTTCGGATTAACCCCGCCCTTATTAGAACACTAGAATAGGTCCTAATAGGTGACATTCATAGTAATTTTAAAACTATATTCATAGAATGAATAAGCATATAATTATCTATATAAATTATTTGTTGTATGTTCACATCACGTCATCAACTTTTAACTACATCTATAGATTATACTGTTAAATTACATTTATTATTTGCACATATATTTAAGCATTATATTCGTTATAAATAACTTCATAATTATTATAAAAGTTAACAATTAAAGTTCATCGTTAACAAAACTAATATTTAATAATTCAACCGCGTAGCGAGGTCGCTTACAGACTACCCGCTTATAATTATATTATTTTTGCCGCATAACTTAAGTTGTAATGCCGCCTAAAAAACAAATAGCATCGAATAATAGCGATTCCTCGGATAATGAGGGCACACCTGATGCTGAGTTGGTTTTATTGTTAGCTAAACGAGATGCTTTATTTGAAATAGTGCAAAAAATATATGATATGTCCTCGGACATCCACACAAACACTTCCACGATGGAGCGTTTTCTTGATGGAAGTTCTAATATTAATGCTTTACGTATTGAGTTTAAACAGGTCTTAGATAATTATTGTGGATTAATCTTATTTTGTTGAAATTAATTTAAAATGGTGTTTTACTTAATACAATTCTTTATTTATTTATTATATCATTCTAATATTATATGTAATATTATTTAATAACTTAACTAATTTTGCGTTATTTTCGGTTGCAAAATTAAAGCAGAACCGATTTCTGTTGCGCCCCTATTTGCTTGTATTTCAGTCCAATTGTAGAATAAAGGATTTTTAGTATTTTTGGCTAAAATGCAAAATATATAAAAGCTAATCGGTCGACTATAAAATGCTTCTTGAATCGAAGTGCGGGGGAGTGGTTGAACCTGTTGCAGATCGAAACAGAATGTTAAAGAACCTTCTTGTTCTTCTTTCTTCATTAAGTCATAAAATGCTCTAGCTCTTTTGCTATGGATTCTTTTTTCAGTCATTAAATTAACTTTTTCCGTACCTGTAGCAGTTTTTATTTTATTTTTAATAATGTGCAATAAGTACATACATCTGACGATGGAGACTGAAACCCGATGTTAAAGTTGTTTATAAACACTGATCTGAAAAAAGATTTTTTTAGCTCTGAATGAAATCTCTACTGTTTCATTGTACATTTTTCTTAGTTTAGCTACATTTAGTTCTAAACTTAGGTATATACGCTTGGATTTTGCCCTATTATAATGAGATTCAACAGCTTCAAAATTATTAATAAATTCAATAATATTCTGCTTGACATGTGCTGATTTCTTCCTTTTTCGGTCTCCACCTCTGTTTTCTCTTATCACATCCCCATTGCCTAGTCTTCTCACAAGAATATCCACTCTTCCTCTGTTTAATTCTAAAGCTTCTAAAAAAAATCTCTTGCATACTCCCTTAGGATGACCATTTCTCAGTAGAAAAAAAGTGGCTGATTTTTGCTTAGGTCTGGACTTCGTGGGATTTGTTTTACTGTTGCGACGACGAACAGGTTCATATACCAAAATTAATCTCGACAAATAAGCATCCTGGTCCACTTTGGACTGGTTTTTGTACAATGCCTTATGACTTTTCAAAATATCTCTTCTTACGAATTTGTTGCAATGAAATTTGCTGTTTTCGCTATGATTACAAGGCTTTTCAAATGCAAGTGCACATGGGTCACAGTACGAATAGTCCCTGAAGCAAAAATGTAGACCACGTTAATAAAAAATTACATTAAATTAACTCATAAATGCAGAAGTTTTAAGACTATAGATTTGTCGCTAGGTTTAAGACATAAAAACTTACTTCTTTCGAGTTTGTCGTCCGCGCTTTCTACTTCGTGAACCTGTATTTATATCTTGTACTGTTGTTTGAGACTGCATTTCTCAAAATTATTTTGATCCTCGAAATGTCGAAAACACAATTCGCAACACATAAAAGTTTTATAAACTGTAACTGACCGCGACAGACAAACATATTTGGAACATAAAAACAACTACCTTAAAAATATGAGGAAAAAACATGTTTTGTTACAATTTCCAGTGATAAAAAAAATATCTTCTGGATTAATCATGTTTTGTTGCAATTTCTTAAATCCTTATTTTAACCTTCTTTTTTTTAGAAATAATCTACTTTTGACGAAATCATGAGTTTTTAAATATATTTTCTAGTAGATCTATCACGTTTTGTCAGGATTTTGTTTTCGATGCATATACATTTCAATGTAAACAACCTAAAAACATTAAAAAATCTACTTTGGTCGAAAATGGAATAGTCAAGTTTTGAAAAGTACCTCCTCATATAATTATAAATCTTTAAAAAAATAATGCTACTGGCCGATGGAATCTCTTCTGCAGTTATTAAGGCTGCCCGAAATTTTCTTATTCCTCCTATAACATACGTCTGCAACCGTTCTCTTGAGTCGAGTGTATTTTCAAAAGCCTTTAAGAAAGCTTTGGTACATCCAATCTTTAAGAATGGGGACAGAAGCAGTGTCAATAATTATAGGCCCATATCAGTACTCACTTCCCTCTCGAAAATAATGGAAAAAATTCTTAACACAAGACTTATTAATTACTTGAACAAATACAAAATCATATCAGAAAATCAATACGGCTTTAGAAGTGGCTTATCCACAAAAGACGCTGTTATGGATCTAGTCAACTTAGTAGCTAAAAACATAGACAATAAATTCAAAATAATAGGAACCTTCCTTGACCTGTCAAAGGCCTTTGACACTGTATCTATCCCCATCCTACTTAAAAAACTGAATGAAATCGGCATAAGAGGTTTGGCTTTGGACATCTTTCGAGATTATCGCTCAGAACGCAGACAATGTGTCAAAATAGATTCTTTTCTTAGTGATGATAAATATCTTTCCTATGGAGTCCCTCAAGGCAGTGTGCTAGGACCGACACTGTGTCTGGTATACATAAACACTCACTGTCGCTTGACTATTCCGAGTTA
This sequence comes from Parnassius smintheus behrii, assembly GCA_036936625.1. Lineage (NCBI taxonomy): Eukaryota > Metazoa > Arthropoda > Insecta > Lepidoptera > Papilionidae > Parnassius > Parnassius smintheus. The sequence continues at coordinate 9,589,878 of JAUPFT010000021.1, read as the reverse complement.
TCATCACGTACGCAGATGGCACTGTTCTCTTGGCACACGACAAAACCTGGGAGAGTGCTCGATGCAGAATGGAAGAGGCCCTGCGTGTTGTATCAAACTGGCTCTGTGACAATCTGCTGACCTTAAATATTGAAAAGACCAAGTATATTACCTTTTCTGCATCAAAGTCAACACAACCTACACCTGATCCCCCCTACATCAAAATTCACCACTGTGACTCGACAAATGCAAACTGTGGATGTATGGCAATAGAACATACGGATTACATAAAATATCTGGGAATTATACTCGACAGAACCCTTACCTGGACACCTCAAATAGATAACAAAGCATCCCGGGTTCGAAAAATTATTCCAGTTTTAAAAAAAATGAGGAATGCGGCGGACCCAAAAACCTTGAAACTGGTTTATTTTGCGCTGGCCCAGTCTATTCTGAGTTATTGCATCCCTTCCTGGGGTGAAGCGTGCCCCACTCATTTTATAAAATTGGAGCGTGCACAGAGAGCTGTGTTAAAGGTCATGACTAAAAAGCATTACCGTTACCCTACTACCCATTTATATAAAGACTGTGAGGTGCTCACAGCCAGGCAACTCTACATACTTCAAATGGTACTTCGTAGACATCGCTCGCTCCCACTGGAGCACCGCGCACAAAAAGTAAGTCGAAGACTGGAATACCGGGTATGTGAACACCTCCCCCACAGAACCGCTTTAGCTCGCAGACAATACTATGTCCGAAGCAGTCATGTTTACAATAGGATTAATAAAGAACTAAATATCCATAAAATTACTGCAAGAAAGTGTAAACAGGAACTGAAGCAGTGGCTGCAGAGACTTTCATACGAGGATACAGAGGCGCTTTTGCGATCCCCATATAGAGCTAACTAAACCACATCTCATGATTAAGTCGTAAGATTCATCACACAATTAGTGAGGAATGCTGTCTTTGACACAAGCAATCCCTAGATGTTTAAAATAAGGCAGGGTTTATTATGCACACATTAATACATACACACACACACACACACACACACACACACACACACACACACACACACACACACACACACACACACACAGACACACACACACACATACACACACACACACACACACACATTTACAAACTTTTACGTGTACACTCGCAATTCCATCCCTCTCTTTTATACCTTTATGGTCTTTTATACTTGTTCTTAAGTATTGTCTCCATATGTAGCGGATTCAATATTATGTAGTACTAAACAGGGCATTGCTCTCATTATTGTTTCCTATAATGTCTGTAATACAGTTTTCAATATAAAACTAATACAGCCGCTAACGATCAACCATATCCTACTAGTATGTTACTAGTATATTGATGCCTGTAATCCTAATTAATATGGAAAATTTTGTTACACGTTTTTCTGAGAATAAAGACTTTATTATTATTATCCTTGGGGTATCTGTATAGTTTTCTCATTTGGTTGATTTCTATAAATATATAATTATAAATTAAAATGAAGAGATAAATATACATAAATATAAATAAAATAAAATAAATACAAAAAATACACAAATAAATAAAGATCCAACCAGATGAAAGCCCTCGGCAGGGGAGACCAAACGGCCGAGGGTTAGGGGGAAATGGGAAAGACACCGACGGACGATGCGGGCGGTATCGATGACCACTGCCTTCTGCATTTGAGCCCGGAGCGGTCCGTCATGGAGTCCCAGTCGCCTCAGATGACCCGAGAGGCTGACCGGGATTAGCCCATTCGCAGAGACGACTACAGGAATAATTTCGAGCGGCCGACCACCCCACAAGTCGGTCACCTCGTGAGCCAGGTCCAGATATTTTGTTCGCTTATCTGTTTCGGCTTTCACGAGGTTCTCGTCATACGGAATGGTAATGTCGACCAAAAATATCCTTGACTGTGCCCGGTCCATTAGTACAATATCAGGCTTATTCGCAAGAATAGTCCTGTCTGTGATGATGGCCCGGTCCCAGTAGAGCCTGGCGCGGTCATTTTCGAGCACGGATTCCAGGAAGTACTTGTAATACGGCAATTTCCGGTCCACGAGACCATATTTCAGAGCGATCTCTTGGTGTAGAATTCTGGCTTCTAGGTTGTGCCTGTGCAAGTACTCAGAGTTAGTAAGCGCCGAATAACCGGAGATGACATGCCTAAGTGACTCCCCGGGATGGCAACAAGCTCGACAGACGCCGACGGTGCCATCCTTTAGGATGTATCTCCGATAGTTGTTGGTCTTAATAACCTGATCCTGTATTGCACAGACAAAACCCTCGGTTTCCCCGAAGAGGTCAAGGAAACGTAGCCAGTTGAGGGAGGCGACTGTATCTACGAAGGGCTTACGTAGTGCCCTGTAGTACCTCCCGTGGAGCTCCTTCTCCTTCCATACGGTCTCTCGGTCGGAAATGCTAAGCACTGCTGGGTCCTGCCATTGCTCGTTGGCTAAGGATAGAGGGGTAAGCCCTTTATCACTAGAAATGACGTCATTATAGAATGGATCATCCGATCTCGCCAGGAAGTAATGACGGAGGCTACACACTTCACGACTATGCATGGTGAGCACGCTCAGAAAGCCACGCCCACCATACTTTCGCGGCAAGTACAGCCTCATTACCGACGATCTCGGATGATGCATCCTATGGGTCGTCATGGTAGTGCGGACTTTTCTATCCAGGGCGTTAAGTTCAGTCTGAGTCCACCTGAGTATGCCAAAGGTATACATGAGGACAGGCATAACCCAACCGTTATATGCGTGTGTCTTATTCACACCGGACAATAGGCTATTAAGCACTTTGGTCAAGCGTGCATAAAACACGTCGCAAACTGACTGTTTCATACGAGCCTCGTCGATACTGATGTTCTGTGACATACCCAGGTATCGGTATGTTTCAGCCTCGGAAAGGGTCCTTAAGTTGACGGGCATAGATAAATCTATACCCTCAGAGTTAGCAACCCTTCCCCTTTCAACATGGAGGACCGCACACTTATCCGTCCTCAGCTCCATTCATATGGAATTGCTAAATTCACAAGTGATTTTTAGCAATTGCATAAGATGGGAGCGACTGGAGGCGAATAACTTGAGGTCATCCATATAGAAAAGGTGAGTCACTTTTGTCCCTCCTTTCCGTAGCTGAAATCCTCTTCCGGATCCATCCAGTAAGGTACTGAGAGGGTTCAGGGAGAAGCAGAACCAGATTGGACTCAGACAATCGCCCTGGAAGATACCCCTTCTTATCCTTATGTGGTTCTCCGCAGCCAACATCTGCTCACCCAGATGACAAAGGATCGTACTTCACTGCCCCATACACTGCTCGAGGAAGTCTCTCACTGTACAGTCTATCTTGTACAGCTCGAGGACTCTCTTTAGCCATGTATGGGGCACCGAGTCGAATGCCTTTCTGTAGTCTATCCAGGCGGCGGAGAAATTCCGACGGTTGCGTTTCACCACTTTACCAATAACCGCGTCAATGAGGAGTGGTTCCTTAGTTCCACGACCACCGCCCCGACATCCATTTTGAGCGCGTGACATCACCTGATTTAGCTCCAGGTGACGAGTGATTCTCGCGCTCAAAATGGATGTCAGTGTCTTATATATGGTGGGTAGACACGTAATGGGGCGGTATTTGCTCGGGTCTGTGGTAACCTGGTCTTTAGGAACCAAATGAGTGATACCAGTAGTGAAGAGGCTAGGGAGCGACTTCTGGTTCAGAGCCTCTTGAAACTGACGGGCAAGCACAGCGTGACACACCATGAACCCCTTCAGCCAGTAGTGATGCAGTCCGTCGAGTCCCGGACTTTTCCAGTTCGGGGCTCTACGGATCGCCTTAGCTACGTCATCCGGCGTTATGATGACGGGGTCCATGGGCGTATTACTCGCACACTGACTCGCCACAACTTCCGTCCAAGGTCCCTCGCTGCGGTTTAGGGGCTCTGACCACAGGCCACGCCAAAATGCGACAGTGTTAGCCTGATCCGGTCCTGGGCCCGCTCCACATACCTCTGGTCGCTCCAATTATTTGTAGAGCCTCTTCTGATCGCTCTGGAAGAGACGATTCTGGTTGAACCGCCTTGACCTCTCAGTAAATCGGAGAATCCGCTTCTCCCAAGCAGCAATCTTTTGCTTCCGGTCGTCTATGCACTCCTATAGTTTCTGCGTGATATCCGGCTGGGACCAACTGATATTTGTCCCAGCAAACGCCATTCTAACGGTGCGCACAACCCTCGGTCTATTATTACCCGACCTGAAGCTTATCAGTCTGCCAATAAGGACCCTTGCCTTTGCGATACGGTCCTCAATTCTTTTTCTCCAGGCTGGGATGGCGCTACTTTGTTTAGTAGCGCGTCCAGCCATGGGAAGTTTGGCGCCAATAATACGGCAAGCTGCCACTGCGGCGCCAAAAAAACTGAGTCCGTCTCGCAAAGATCCCGGCTGGTTTCCAAATAGGTTACCAGCATTGGGTTAAGAGACCACACGACAGCCCGATTTCGCTTGCTTAAGGGTATGCGGGGAAGTCGCGGTCGATTTTCGAGAGGCATACTGCGCGTTTCCGAATCCGCCTCTTCCAATATACTCGTCATTTGCTCTAGTTCGTGGGAGACCATTTCATCATCGTCTGAAACTTCTACGCGTGGCAGTTGGTCTGTCGCCTGAGGAGCCGCATCCTCAGCCATAGCCAATTTATTCGATGAGGGAATGGCCTCACGTCGTAGTCGTTCGAGCTCGGCATCATCAAATATTTTCGAGTGCATGATGTACCGAACTCGGTCTGCCAGGTTTTGCTCCGTGACGGGAATAGACGGCTCCAGCTCAGCAAAAAAGCAATGCATCCGATCCCGATACGCTATCCCCGCAGTTTCTTCCCCTTTCGCCCTATAGTACGCCCGCAATGTGTTTGCGTTCATATCCCTTGTCCAACGCATGCGGCGCACTCCACCAGCGGTGGATGCCGCTTGCCGAGTCCGAGATGACCCTGCCGACATCAAGCCGTCTGGTGGGGATGATGGATGTGGGGGGCTGCTAGGTGATCTTGCAGCTCCTCGCGCTCGGCTGGTGGTCCGCATGCTGCCGCGTCCAGCGCCAGCTCCAGACGCGCCCCGGCGACCCCCAGGCAGCGGCCCTATACGCTTTCTAATCATATCCATCATCCATTTTTGGGCGCCAATTAACGGGAAACACCCAGGCCCGGCACCGTTTCATTGTATCATTGTACGGCCGTAAGCACAAATGAGTACCGCCGAGGCACGGCGCTCACACCTCTTGGCAAGGCGCTGACTGACTGCACCGACGTAGCAGTTTTGTCAGTTAACTGTTTCGTCAGCGGGCGATGGGGTCGTCACTTTCCTACGCCTTTTTTATTATTATTATTATTAATATATTTTGATCTTCTGATAACGTAACCTTATACTTCTATTTTTATGACTTTGTTGTTTTTAGAAAAGTAAGGAAGAACAACAAACATTATTTGATAAAAACTAGAATTATTAATTATTATTAATAGCTATAACATTCATATTCGATTATGAATCAAAATGCAGATGCGTTGTTATCTCTGAGGATTAAGATGTATTTACAAATTATATAGTCAACATTTTAATAGATGTTTAGAAAAAAAATCTTTGAGAAAGTAATATCAGCAACAGTAGACTTCGTTTGCGTCTAGAATCCAAAGTCTCAAACATCTATTTGATCCTGTCGGGATAGCTAAAATCGTATGACATTAAAACTTTTATAAAATATCAAAACTTTTTTTATTAAATATGAAACCGTCATGCAGAAAGTTTTTCACATAAATATGTATTTGTATAAAACACTGGATTTTTGTTATTTATTTTGAAACACTGTTTACAAATAAATAATCGACGGTTTGTAATCGGAACATGATTTCAAATTTCTCTCCACATGTCTTATGGGCTTGCGCTGGGAACATTTTCGCGCGGTGATTTTGTACGTTCACAAATTTCGCATTTCTTAATAAAGACCTTCTACTGCTGCCTTCCAAAGCAACCTTCTACTGCTGGTACAACAAATTTAAACGCTATTGACTAATTTTAAGACATTAATTGAAAAAGTTTTTTGACACATCTAATTCCTTTGACTATATCAATCTTTTAATAAATTCGAAGTAGCACTAACGCGGAATGTTAAATTAGCAAATGCTCTCCAGAAAGGTTTATTAATGTGAGCAACAAGCACCCAGACGCGGTGCTTAAAGGGCTACTGCCATGAATATGTATCACAAGGGTCTTCTTGAAAAGCACACCGGTTGAGTTTTGGGTCATCTTACAACGCTGAATGTGCATCATATTATGACTACGTTTTATTCCCTAAAACAAAAAAAGTAGCTGAAAGGGGACAACTTGAGGTTACAAAAAGTGTTAGAAAAATTAGTTCAAAAGCATGAAGCGTTGTATAGATGTTTGTGGAGAGGTATTCGAAACTATTTTACCATAGAACTTTATTTAGTTTCGCATAAATTTATATGGCTCACGTACTTCGAAATATACACTGTACACCTGCAAACAACATCAATACAGGAACTAAGAAATTATACTATCTCTTCTTAATCAGAAACAACTTTAGGTACGTAACAGAACAACATAAATTGGTAAGAGGGTGATACGAAAGTAGGCAGGAAAATAGCCCTACCACCAATAATTGAGATTAAATATATAATTTTATATTTAATAGACATTGGCATTTCTAAATATAATATTCATTTTGTATTAATGATTTTTCGTTTTATGTTGTTTGTTTACGTGTAGTTGTGTTGTGATGGCGTAAGAGAATCCTATTAGTCTGTGGATGTCTTAGGAGGCGACTAGTAAACTGAAAAAAGGGATGGGCAGTAGTTTTGTCCTTAGAATAACTGAATATGATAAAAAAATGCGATTGCTAACCATCCCCATGTGCCAATTAATCTATAGACGGCTCCGTGGCGCAGTTGCTAAGCCCTAAATTGCGGCTTTGTACGTGGTTTGAACCACGCAAAGAACAAGTATTTGTAAGGCCTACAAGTAATTGTTCCATTTCTAGATGTCCAGTGTGTCCTTTTACAATTTATGTATACAACCTCTACGATGCAAAAAATCCTAGTGTAAGAATAACGTTGTTTTTTAAATTAAATCTATTGGAGACGCCGGTGTTTATTGTTGAATATTTGATATACCACCTAGGCTGCACTAAAAGTATCGGGAATGGAATATTTCCACTGTTCCTGTCATATTAAAATCCTTTTAATTGAAAACTCCTTGGTTTTAAAAATTGAATACCATTTATTTATTTAAAAAAAGATTCTAAGGTCACAAGAAGAGTCACAAGGTTTTGTCAAACTTGTTTAGTCGTTGAGAAAATGGAATTGACTCGAGAAAATTCAAGAACGATGATTTAATATGACATTCGAAGTGGTTTAATACAAAAACAGTGTGTTGACCGGATGATTTCTGCATTTGGTGATGAAGCCCCATCCAAAAACACAATTTATCGCTGGTTTGCTGAATTTCTACGTGGATGTGTCAAGCTCAGTGATGATCCCCGTCAAGGTCGTCCAAAAACTGCAGTCACCCAAGAAAACGTTGATGCTGTGCGTAAGCTGATTGAGGAAGATCGACATGTGACATACCGCGGAATTCAGGCAACTTTAGACATTGGCATGAGTTAAATACAAATAACCTTGCGTGAACAATTAGGTGTGAAAAAGTTGTTTACCCGATGGATACCGCATTCGCTCTGTGAAGAGCAAAAAGCGGCTCGCATTTCTTGGTGCGTCAGAACTCTCGAAAGTTTCCACGCAGGATCCTCAAATGCTGTATATAACATCGTATCAGATGATGAATCCTGGATATACGCGTACGCACCCGAAACAAAAAACCAGTCACGAGTTTGGGTGTTCGAAAATGAGTTAAAGTCAACAAAAATTGTTCGTTCATGGAGTGTTGCAAAAAACAATGGTGGCCACGTTTGTCTCCAAAACCGGCCATGTTACAACTATTCCTCTTGAGAAAAAAAGAACGGTTAATGCAGAATGGTATGCTAGCATTTGTTTGCCACAGGTCATTTCTAAACTCCGTAAATAGAACTGAAACCGCCGCATCATCCTTCATCACGACAATGCGAGTTCTCACACCGCACACAGAACAAAAGAGTTTTTAGAGAAAGAAAACATAGAATTATTAGACCATCCGCCGTACAGCCCCGACCTAAGCCCTAATGATTTCTATACTTTCCCTAAAATAAAGAATAAATTGCGTGGACAGAGATTTTCATCACCCGAAGAAGCTGTGGACGCCTACAAAACGGCCATTTTGGAGATCCCAACTTCCGGATGGAATGGTTGCTTCAAGGATTGGTTCCATTGTATGGAAAAGTGTGTCAAATTTCGCGGAGAATACTTCGAAAAGCAATAAATATATTTTTAAATAGTAATGTTGTGTCACTTCCTTGATTTCCGAAATTTTCAGTGCCGCCCTAGTATAATGAATGAATGAAGGATGTAACAAATATTTATAAGCTAGATTTCTGGCAATTGTAAAAATATAGTCTCCATGACGTTCACTTGTCTACTTAAACCAGCTCTACGCTAAAAATGAGAAAAATATAAGGGTAGTGAATACCGTAATAAATACACGAGTATTGAAATTTAGTTGAAAACTAGTATCTAACTAATTTAGGTTGTATATTGTCTTATTACAAACCATGTAATTAAACTTGACATATCTGTATCGATTGCTTGATTGTATACTGCGACAATGCAATTAATGGATATTTCTTCGTCAATAACGGCTTTGATGGTAATCATTTAATAACATACTAGTGGTTTCCTAATGGCTAAATTTGACCATTTATTAATAAATTAAATTTTTACCATTGTATATTAAAGTAAGAAAAGGAAAGTTACAGCCTATATACGTCCCGCTGCTGGGCACAGGCCCCCTCTCATTTCTGAGAGGGTTTTTAGGGCAAGGTAGTGTCCGACGCGCTGCACCAATGCGTGTTGGCGTACTTCACATGTCTTCGAAATATTTTTTTCTTATTTCTCAGACATGAATGTTTCCTCACGATGTTTTCCTTCACTGCCGAGCACGTGGTAAATCAGTACTTAAAATTGCAATTAACAATTTCATTGGTGCCGGTGGGGATCGAACCCGGTTTGCTCGCGTATTGTGAAATTTACAGCGAGCGCTAACCATCTGAGCTACCACGGCTCCGTTGTATATTGAAAGCGACGAACTATAAAATATTTATACAGAATTTAGTTAAGCGTTTATTCCCATTAGCTTGACTTTATATTTATACGTATATTGTTTGATACTGAGACACCTTCATAAATATATATATATATATATATATATATATATATATATATATATATATATATATATATATATATATATATATATATATATATATATATATATATATATATATATATATATATATATATATATATATTATGTGAATCTATATGTATAATAAAATCGTAAATGAGCTTTTTTGTTTGTCTGTAACATAACTAAACCTGTTTTGCGTGATTTAGTAAAGTATTATGATAAGCTTCGGATAACATTTAGTGCTTCTTACATTTCAAACGGTTGAAAACTAAAAAGATCATTTATTCGTCCACACTCATTTTTTAAACTGTGCGCGTTCGACGTTACGTACGACGTTATATTGTAAAAATTTAATAAAATATAATGTACTAATTAATTAATAGAATGAGGTGTATTGTTAGAATTACTAAATATGTTGAAAATTAATTACCTAAGACCCGGATAAAAATTAAAACTGTGTTTAAAAACAACTCCCGCCCACCCTTAATGGCGTTATATTCATAATAGGTATTATCACAATCACTGCCAATCCTATACCAGTATACTAGAAAAGACGGCACGTGTTTGGGGAAATAGATTTTATATCTCGTAATAATGCCTCATTTTGAGGCAAAACACGTAATCTTCAAACAAGGCAAGATACATTATTGTTAAGATTTTACGCCCATCTAAGCCAATATTTTTTTTTATTATTTAATTTAATAATTAAAAAGATGCGTAGGTATTGTTTAAACTCATGAAATTGTGAGCAACCACTCTGATATTAATATAATTTTTACACTTACATTTAAGTTTTTCTGCTGATAATTTATAATTATTGTGTGGTGTGTTTAATGCTAATAATTCAGCAAAGCGCTGCATGCGAGGCTGAAATTACTGAACCATAATGTTTTTATTGCGGGCCAATTCGTAAAGTAGCACGCATACGTCGCATTAGCGAGTCAGAGTGAGACTGATTACGATGTGTAAGTAAACAGAGATAAATGTACTAAGTAATTTCGTTAGTGAAAAAGGTTGTAAGTCAGGTAATATTTTCAAAATATGCAGCTAAATTGATGCCGATGAAATCGATATTTTGACGTGATGATGATGAAGAAGAATAATTATTTAAATGACAGGTTAAGCATATTCATAAAAGCAATAACAGTTACCTTTAATTTTTGGCAGACTACCACTGACTATAATATGTAAAATATGTACATTTTATAATTACTCACATTCATAAAATTTGAGATTTTTACTTTTTATAACTTTCATCACATAAATGTTACTAGAAAAGGAAAATTTGTACGTTAAGTTCTTAAGTCACACTATTAAAAAACGGTGGCATAAGAAGTCTAATTTTAGTAATTTAATTTTCGTGAACTATATAAAATTAATAAAATAGTTTATTGTTTCTCTAATGAAGCACAAAGAAGAAATTAAATTAAATGAGAAATTTAATCAATTAAATATTTCAAGCGAGATTTGTTTCTGTTTTACTCAAAATTGAGTTAGCCATGAAAGAGATTCTTTTGAAATCATAGTTAAAACTACGTTATTCATTTGTTTGTACAACTTTATTTCTTACTATATGGGTTACTTTATAATAAATACTGAAAGTGCATTTTAGCTTTTAGCATTAATTAATATTTTTAATATATTGCCGTAAAGTGTAAATCTGATCTTATAAATGTGGCCAGGCTATATATATATATATATATATATATATATATATATATATATATATATATATATATATATGGTATAATGAAAAAAAACCTTATATTATGTAAGATTTTAATTTTTATACGAAGTAAAAAAGCAAAAATTTTATCCGAAATGGCTTTTTAATTTACGCAAACCCCACACAATTCTTTGGAGATTTTTCTAAGGAGATTGAACGGCATGCACCTCTGTTTGCGTACTCACTCGTGCACTATAGCTCTATCGTGCGCATATTGCTAGTCTCCGTTGAGATAACTGTGACCGAAATTTAGTCTACAGAACATTATTTTTAACAGGTTATTTTAGGACAATGTGCAAATAAAACTGCATTAGTCGATTATTATTTTAAACTCACGTGTACAGTAAAGTACAGTTAATATATTACGAAAAATTTTGAACCTTAGTATATAAACCTTTTTTATTTCAAAACTGCCAATTTGGTATGGTTGAGTTTCTTATATAAAATTCTTCTTCTTCAGGGTACGTCAAACTATAGTACGAAAAAGTTTTCCTAAAATAAGTCGTTTTGTGTGCCATTGTTTCCGTTAATTTGAAACTTCCTAGGGAGATCAAAGAACTAAGTTGTAATTGGATTGCTGAGGATGATTTATTACTTAACCCTACTTTATGTTTTAATTTTATAAATGGATTTAACAAATGTTATTACGTCATTATATATTCTTATAAAAAAATATTACGTAAATTACATTTATGAAAATGTTACCTTGCTCCCCGCCGTAGTTAAGCGAATTAGTACTAAAAAGGGATTAATTTTAAAAATAATATCGTACGTCCCAATTCAAAGATCTGCCGACGGGCATTGGCCTACCGCGACCTCTTGAACTGGTTTTTTATATTCTTTTTTTAATTTTGTTTATTTTCTTCAGTCATACTGGAATTACAGTCCATCAAAAGTCCACTGCTGAATATAGGCCCATAAATACCTACATATAGTAGATTGTGCCATGGTTGCCACGCAACCACGGGCTGTAACCGCCTTTTTTAATGTTTTTGGCTGTAATTAAAAATACTGCTGCCCATCTCCTGTTCCAGTTTCCCTTTGTAGACTCTTATGACACCCACAAGATACTGGATATTTTTATGCCACCACTACACAACGATCTTTTTCATCAGACAAAAAAAAAGGAATTTGTGTAACGACTTAAAAATTATAAGCATTTTCATCAGATATAAGTTCTTCAATATTTTGTCATTGAATCTATACAAAATACACGTTTATATAACGTTTAAGTGTCACCAATATGATTTTTAGTATCGAGCCAATTATGTATTATGTACAACACGTGTCCGTTTATTCATTTTTTACAAAATTGTTCTGTTTTTCCACAATGCAAAATAACACTTTAGTATATATGCGGAATTCTCAATAAATGTAAAAGTATTGCCACATTACCTTAATAAAATAGTTTCTACTTTTACAAAAACTTGCGCACCTGTTCTAGGCCTCATTACGGCTTACCATCAAGGAGGTCAAGTGTTCACTTTTAAGATTTAAAGTCCGTATAAAAAGTATTTTAAATATAAAAAGGCTAATAATTAAAAAACCTTTCCATACGAATAACTTTTATAGTTATTTTATAAAATAAGCACAACGAGAATAGCATTTAAACGAATAGTGCGATTTACGTTAAAAATTTCGTTCCGTTGCGAATAATCAAGTCTGACGTACGTTATAAAGTTAAAGTTCAGAGCAAATGAAATTTCTACCTTTATATGACATAAGATGGAAGTTCAAAAAGTATGACATTTTCTAAATATAAAATAAAATAACCCATTCTCACTTTTTATTAAATCTCCCCTCGTAACATACATAGATAAACTCTCACACCCAAGAGGAAGCAAAGACTTTCACTGTACACGATTCTGACAAATCGAAATATTTTACGTTTAAATACTCATTGGTTAATGGTATTCTTAATTTGGCCTTCTTCAATATAAGTCTGCCAATTTGGTAAATAAATTTCTATCTAGGACGTCCCCCGATGATTTAATTCTGCCAAATAAAGCTTTGTTCCTAACCAATCAACGTAGCATTTATTTCTTAATTCTGGTCACAGTGTTTTCTTGCAAATCAAAGATGATTCTATCATTACACAATTTCTCTGTAATTCAGACCATCACTTAACACACTTTTATTTATACACCACTGATTTTATTATTATGCACAAATTATTAATAAGACATTGAAACGTACTTTTGCTGGTCTGTAAAGAAACAACTTTTAACTTCCTTCAAAATTTCTTAGTCATTATTTTCAAATTTAGAAATTTATTCATGAGCTCTGAGATAAATGATTACTTTAAGTTACATTATCGCGAGTAACCCGTGCTTGATTTCTGTCATCGTCAAGCAAAATTGTTAATTGCGATTTAAATCAACCAAAGTAACTTCAAAAAAAGGAGGCCACACTTTATAATCATTAAAACAAAGATGTAATATGTAATTAAATTGACTCTCTTACTCTTAAACTTGAATACAGCATTGTAGTAACACAACTACTTGGTGACAGTAATAGCATAGGTTAAGGAATAGTACCAGGCAAAACAAAACCCTAATACGTATTAAGTAGGTTTCTATATATCTGAGCACGTGATAAATTAACATTTTAAATTGAAAATAACGTAAAGTGTAGTGGCTATGTAAGAATATTCTCTATCTAGTATACAGTGCCGTAGGTGTCGTAAGAGACTATCCACAAAAGAAAATTAAAACAAGGGATGTGCAGATGCATCTTCCTGATACCCACTCAAAATAATTAAAAAACTGTGTTACACTTCTCTATGAGGCAATTTATGGGGGATGTCTAGCAGTGGGCTTTTACAGGTTGTAATGGATGGAATGGATAGATATTGAAAATAACTATTTTAGAATTCCTGTTCGAAATAAAGTTCGTTATTTTAGTCCATCTAGCGCCATTGAATTATATCAATAATTCGACGAAATGAATTGGCGAATACTATTCAGCTAAACCCCGTGAAATTGCTCTATATATTCTCATCTAGAGTTCTTAAAATAACAAGTCGACATTGAATAATTTATAGACTTACAATATATTTGCGGCCATAGTGTGCAAGGGAGAATAATCCTTATGGCAAAAATACAAGATATAAAAGGATATGTAGCAAATCTCGTGACTCTGTAACCGATTTTGAATGACAGGTTGACACAAGTCGACTCGCAAGAAATACGCTCCTAGATATTTTGTAATTTTAGAATAGCGATTAATTTAAGTAATTAATTGTTTACCAAAATAGTTACTTATTCTGTGAATGAATGTGGTGTTAACAATAAAAATAATCGTCATAGTTGCACATTTTACAGGTAAATTCGCAAGACTTTGTTACTGTTGCGATGCGTCTACTTTTGGTTAAAATTCATGATGTCTAACTGTTTACTACATATATATAAAATTTTCTAACAATAAAGACACGTTGTGGATAATTTGTACAATTTCGGTGAATTAATTAAAAAAAATATTTTACATCTATGATAGCCTAAAGTTGGTAAGAATTACCTCGAAAATATCTTATAAATATAATTCTAACCAACTTTAGTATAATGGATTTCCGCAAAGTATCGCCTGATTCCATTATTTATCTACGCTAGGGTTTGACTTAATCATATCAAAATTAATATCGATATTTATCTTAGATGTTTATAAGGAATCGATAAATTTGCCCACATAACAAAAAGCGGAATGAAATTAAATACTAGATTTGCATACACATTATGTACTCAATGTTTCTGTGTTTTATTTCACCAACAAAATATTACAAATTGATTACGTTAAATAAATTGATTACGTTAAATGAATTATTATATATATTACAAATTATAATAGATTACAGTTACTTATTGGCCTTTAAACAGAAAAATCTTATATAACTCATTGCTACAAGTTTCCTTAACTTAATTACAAAAAAATTTCATATGTAATTCGGATACCAAAATAAACTTCTATAATGTATTTAATTATTAATTATTAAATTTTTGTAATTTATTAAAAGTAATATATACTCCGTGTACCCATTTTTATTTCACCATTGAAATATTTTATAAAACATATTAAACATAAATATGTATATACATAATTAAGTATCTACCTTGATTTTATGAAGTATTTATATTTTGATTAACATTATGTTACTAAATGAATACCGGGGAAACTGTCCATGGCAGTAAATATTTTTTTCAAAAGGTCACACAGCTCGAAAATACAACTTTACGATCTGATTATTGGGGAATTTTTTTTAAATTTATTGGTTATAATTCTTCAGAGATTATTGCAATTTTAAACAATTTAAATTAAATCCAACAATAAGGTAGACGCGGTGAAAGAATATCCACTACCCCATATCGTCATGTAGTATGTATGTGTATGTATGTGTTTGTATTACCTATATAATAAGAATTATTTTTATTAATAATGAGAGTGTGCGTAATCTGTAAAACTCGTTACAAAAAGAGAAGTGGTATAACATTTCACAAGTAAGTGAATTTGCAGCAAATATTAAACAAGTTAAAACTATTTGATAATATAAGTACTTAAAAATTTGTTACTAATCTTAATATCATATATATCAACGTGTTTGGCTGTATATTACTGAGTTTTGATAAACAATAAAATTCTATAGGGTTGTCGAGTTCTTGTCTATAATACTTATCGATGTTCTTTCCTACCCATATCTGCTAACAAACGAAGTCGTCAACAGCAGATGATTATCAAATGTTTATTAATTAACAGGTTTTCAACTAGACTAAAATTATGGCTTGAAAGCATAAATATTGTGAATTGGCATCCGAAGCAAAATGATCACATTTATTGCAAACATTTCAGTATTTATTTATTTAGTATTTCAGTTTGTTGCAGTCATTTAGTATCAGTAGCAATAAGTAAGAAAGTATTAGATTATTATTTCGAATGTTTTTTTTCTTCTTTTCTCATTTTCCATCAAACTCAAGGGCCATAGCCAAGTGTCAAAAGGTCGCCTGATGATGTCAAGCCACGTTGGATGTGTGTTATTGGGCTGCGGCTAGAGGAGATTCCTTTCCCTGTACCCTTGTAGTCGAGGTGGAGTCGTAAGGGAAGAGGAGTGTTGCGTCGGTTTAAGATCTTTGTAGAATGTTTAGAGACGATACCAGGAGACCCGACAGTATGGGTTTGGTTGCTTGAGAGAGAGAGAGAGATAAAGCTTTTGTGTGGGATACTACTTGCGAACACTTTGACAGCATCCCATCTCAGGGGTACCTCGTCTAAAGCAGGGGTGGCATTAGAGGCAACTGAACTAAGTAAATAGCCCAGAGTATTTAGAAGATGAGTGAGAATATTTGTGCAATTTGCTGTAGAGACTAGTGGTCCGTAGGGTGCACGTGCGGTGTAGTTCCTAAAAAACTGTATCTGCGACTGATCATCGCTGCTGGTAACAAAAAGTTATTTAGTTTGTTGTTTCCTCGCTTGAAGGCTGAGTATAGCTATTAAGAGAGGACACGTAGCCAGCATTCTTGGGACGATACCACGGAAAGAAGGACTGTATGATAATTTCAGTTATTTTTTATTTTTTTAATATTGTAATTTTAATTTCGAAAATGACGTTGTAAGTAACTGATAACTATGTAATTCAAAGATTATATTTTTTATATTATCTTGCTAGCTCGTACCCGGCGCATTGCTATATAGAAGAAATAATTGTGGAAAATCGTTAAAAATGTGGAGCAGTTTTATTTTATAATTAGGAAATTCAAAAAAATAGTCAGTATAATAAGCACGCCATCTAGTGTCAGTTAATTATAAAATGCGTATAACCTTCGCACAAGTGCAACCAATAAGTTGACTAAGTTTTACCGCAATCTGATGAACGGTGTGGCATCGTAGAAAGTACGAACAAACATAAATTTTTATACAGTAGGATATTTGCTGTCTATAGACAGACCTGTAGTTGATTAGAATAGGCGTTATTATAGCAGTTAATTTGTTTTTATAATACTAGAACTAAATAAACGGGTTACAATAAATTATTTTGGAAATTATGTTTTTATTTTTATTTTGTGTAGTTAGTTTAATCTTAATAATTTTTACTTGAATGGTCGATGGTTATCCGAGTACAGAACCAGAGTACAAAACTAATCCAACTGTAGAGATGTGTAAGACAGGGTGACGTGATATCCCCGAAATACTTTACAGCTGCATTGGAAGACGTTTTCAAGCTACTGGACTGGAAAGGATACAGTATTAACGTCATTGGCGTGTACGTCACTCACCTTCGATTTGCCGACAATGTAGTCCTTATGGCAGAATCGCTGGAGGACCCACGCACTATGTTCAATGACCACAATAGTGTCTCCCAACGGATAGGTCTTAAGATAAACATGGACAAAACAAAAGTCATATGTAATGTCCATGTCACACCTATGCCGGTGGTTTTTGGGAGCACTTATCTGAAATTGTTTACGAGTATTTTTACTTGGGACAAATAGTTCGACTAGGTAAGTTCAACTTCGACCGACAGGTCAATCGACGGATTTAACTCGGCTGGGCAGCGTTTGGGGGATCAAAACTTATCTTCTCATCAGGAATACCTCAAAACTAGATTATACAACCAGTGCTTGTTCCCAGTGATGCCCTATGAATCTGAGACGAGGTCTTTCACTGCTGGCCATATGAGGAAGCTCAAAGTCGCTCAGCAAGCTATGGAGAGGGCTATGCTTTAAACTTGGGAATGAGGATATCTGCAGCGGAACCAGAGTGACCGACATCAACCCATTGATTAGTAAGCTGAAGTGGCAATTGACCGGCAATACAGCTTGAAGAATCGAATACCGATGGGGAAAAAAGGTTCTCGAGTGGCAGCCTCGTACCGACAGGTGAAGTGTAGGACGTTCCCCCACTAGATGAAGTCAAAACCTGCTAAGACATGCAGGAAGTTGATGGATGCAGGTAGCTCAGGACCGTGCTTTATGACATTCCTTGGGGGAGGCCAATATTCAGCAGTGGACTTGTGAAGGGTTTTAATGATGATGAATGATCATGGCATTATATATAGAAATAGAATGGATGTTACGGGTAGAGTCCATCTATCCATAGAGTCCATTCTATTTATTTAGGTATAGGTAGGGTATAGAATTGTTATCGATATAATTTGGTACACTATCTTATCCCTATTTTTAGTTCCATGGACGTGCACTTCTGCCGTCAGCGCCAAAATGGCGGAAATCAAATCACTTCATCATGTCACGAAGTATAGCCAGTCCAGCGTACTTGTATATATATAGAGGTCAGTGGCTAACACACAATAACAATTTAAAATTTTGTCAAGAGTTTTCGGGCAGTCAGGTCATCTATAAGCCAGTATATTCTAAGTCTATGGTATAATGAGTATTGTATAATATAATCAGTATTTATGATATAATCAGTATTGTATGGTATAATCAGTGTGACATATGAAACCGACATCGCATCACTGACATCACTGGTCATGTGAAGCGTGACACTGTCATCACTCGTTCGTATTGGCTATATGATTACTGGTTGATCGGAGAGATCTGTATTTAAATGAAACAAGTGGGGATCCTATAATTAATAAAATTTAATTCCAACTGCAACTGCAACACTTCAAAATAATTTGAGCTTATTCTGCGTAGATCGGATCAAAAATTAATAATTTTGACTATGACATTGGTAACATCTCGTCAACATAGGTGCTTTCATCATCTTGTCTAGTTTGTGGAGGTTGTAAATTACTCGAAACGTCGGGAATTAAAAACTAGTTTCATTTACATATCTAGTGTTCGCGTAAACATAATAATAGATACGTATTTGTATGACGACTACGCTAGAAATTTCTCTGCGTCAGAATTTAGTAATAAACATATCTGCAGTGGAACCCAGGCTAGCGAGCTTTTTCAGAAAAGCGTTATCTTTAATGAATGGAGTGATGACTTGATAAGATAAGAAAAAATGATGACGGTAGATAATAGTAATTAATATTATATTTTTATTTAAAAAAGCCGTGGTAGCTCAGTGGTCAAGTACTCGCGCGGAATAAATTTCACAGTACTCGATAAATCCAGGTAATATCCGCGCCGGAGACAATAACATTGTTAATTGTAATTTCATATGCTTATTTGACATTTGTTCCCGTTGAAAGAAACGTCGTGATAAATTAAAAACAATGTTTCTAAGACATGTAAAGTCTGCAAATATGCATTTAAAAAGAACTGTGGACAATTCTTTGTCTTTAAACCCTCCTAGTAATAAGGACATATATAAGCTGAAACTTTTATCAAAAACTTTAAGTTCCTCTTTAAAATAGGATATTCAATCAAAATAAAGTGGAAGTTTAAGGTAATTCAGATTTTCGTTGCCGTCGTGAAATTAAGTCATTAACTTTTTAATTGCTTTGCGTTAGTTTGACCCAGATGTGTGAACAATTATGAAGGGGTGGTGAAGTGTGAACCGAGTTTAAAGTAATTAAGGATATCAGCTGAAGATAAATACAGAAAATTTCAATGTATAAATTTATAGATATTATCACTTACAAAACAAGATTACAATCCATTTTATTTTATAAGTATATATTAAACTAAATATACTTTATTACAATATGAGTGACAAATGAGTACACAGTTCACCTGATGGTAAAAGAATACTGTGGCTCATAGACACATATACCTATTCTCGATTAAGAATCAAAACGCGGATGCATGATCACCCAAAAAGGACCAAGACGGAATGCCTTGTTTCTAGTAAAAAGGGTGTCCAGTTATCTGTACTCACAATATATACCAGAACCAAAACAAGCTTCTATTTTAAGGTGATATTATTGAGAGCGTGGTCCGTGCCCGGTAGAGACATCCCATTCATGCATGAACGATAATATAGCTGCATAAACTATTCTAAAATTATATAATTAAATTAGAAATAAAGTTTCATATGCTGACTTACCATATTTTCGCGATTAAGGAATAAATTTTAAATTACGTAGGTACTTGTACTTCATTTTTGCTTCACAAATATAATAAGGAGACACAGAGGGGTCTAGCAGTGGGACTTTTACAGTTAGCTTACTAAATATACGATATGGTAGATAATGCAAATACATTTCGGTATATTACATAATGGATAAAGAAAGACTTTTAAAATGACTTTTTGACAGAAATCTGAATTATTGGCCTTTATTAAGCAATGAATCTTACGAAAAGACAATTTTCTCTTATTGCTGTTTCAGAACATCTCATTCTCTTTATAGGCACGAAAGCTCCTTAGTTTCGAATAAATCCTTGAAGAAAATGTCACAAAAGAAGTTAGTTTGGAATTTTTTTGAAAACAATAGCTCAATAAAAAAGAATGGTTGCTAATAAAATAATAAAATTACAAGTATTTCATGATTTAATTTAAACATAGTGGGAAGAAAGAATGAAAAAATCTAACTAAATAAAACGGAATACATAATTTATTATCTAATCTGTTGTCTCTAATACCCGTCAATATTATTTATAGTTTTTACATATATATTTGTTTCTCTGTAATTTTTTATTAATTAAACAAACAGATTTTGCCTTCGGGATCTTCAAACCATTATATGCAGTAAATTCAACTTTATTTTTCTGCCTAAGAATGTCTGGGCAGGTTACCTTTTTACCTATTTCTGGCATTAAATAGTATTTGGCTGCAGGTGTCCATGGGTTTTGGTTGCTACTTACCAACAGGTTGACTAAATTCGCTTATCACTTCATGTTTATCAAAAAATTACACAAATAAATATTGTTACCAATTTTTCAGGAATTTATAGATGGAACCCATTATCCTAGGAGCCCTTTTGAGTATACACCAAAGTTCAAATATTTTAGCACTTTTTTTAAAATCGAGACGGTTACGCATTAACTTCGAGAAGTCTCAACAGCAGGAGAATATGTGAGAAACGATAAGAAACTCACAAGTAGACTTAAGTATTTTTCTCCCAACACATTTAAAACTTATTAAATAAAGTCAAAACGAGATCAATAAGTCTACACGTACCTTATATATAATTAACGTAATTATTTCTTCGTAATAATGCTTTTAGTAAGTTTATCATAACCAGGACAGCCTTACCAGCTGAACATAGGTCTTCCCATAGATTTTCTCATACATAAATAGATACGTATATTTGAAGTAGTTTGCACCTAGAGCAAACTCGACACGCGAACGCGTAAAATCTCGTGAGTGCTTCCTGATCTTATTTGAAATATGCGTTGAATCTCTTCATAAGTAATTCGGTCATCGTTTCAATTAAACTTTTTGCTAGATTGTATCCTTTAACAACGTCTTTCTTCATTTCTCAAAGTTAGTTGATCGTGCTGAAATTTAACCATCGGTACACGGTTGATTCTATCCATAAAATGTCATCTGAAGTCTAAAACGATTCATCCGGCTTTAGGTGACCTTTGTAGTCGTAAAAGTCATTATGTTCTCGACGCAGATCCTTTCTTTAATGAAAAACGTATTCCAATTTGAATAATATTATATTTGAATTAGGAATATTTGAAATTCGGAACATTCGTTGTTTTACAAGTAAATTATAATCTTATCATATTCTCAAAATAAATTATAACTGGCAATGTTTCATACGACAACTGTTTTTACAAAACATTCTTCGTGGCCTGCCTTATTTTAAAATACAAAACAAAAGTGGATTTTAAGTTTAAATCTACTATAGCACGAACGCAATGTAAGGTAACTTTTAAAATAACGATGTATATCTATAAAAATGTTGTACTAATCATGCAAATGAAAGATAATTTTTTATATCCAATAATCCGGGTTTTACGAAATGAAGATATTTATTTTAATAAAAAGCTGGTCGCTAGGATTTTTTATTATTATTGGTGGGTAAATTAAATTGAGGGTGAGGTAATAAACCGGAGAAATCTGAATTATAAGGCACTAGAAATGTCTTCTACTGTCTTTTAATATCGGGACGCAAGTCTTCGGTTCGCAGCTATCACGCATATACAAACAATAATTACACATTCACGCAATAAAGATTAAAATATAAAACTATTGCGTTAAGGAATATTTTATAAAAACGTAAAATCTCAGGATCATCATCAGGCGAAAAACAGAGAGTGACATTTCGCGTTTACTATCACTTGGGCATAGTGCAGCGTAACGCACGTTTCGATAACTTTCTATTAAGCGTCGTTGATCATCCAGGAGTCCCACACCGAGATATAGCTAATTAATGAAAGTGTCTCAGTAATAGACGCTTTTAGTCTTAGCTTTAGCTTTTAGGCGTTTTATAATTAGAGAAAAGGGGATATAAGAAAACGATAATTATATCCATTTATCTTTAATATACGAATCTTTTGGAAACCTGGCATAATAGCATTGTATAAAATAGACAGATGATTAAATAAAATAAATACAACATTATACAAATGGAAAAAAAAATTAAATATGTGTGATATATTTATCATTTTTTTAAAGATATAATATTTAATTCGCAAACATCCACTTAATAAATACAATGATGTGTCTTACCTGGAACCTCCCGCTCTCCCTCAATTGCGTGCACTAATCCTGTAACCACTAGTCCCAGCACCACTACTCCCAACACCACTATTCCAGGAAAGACACACCAGCGAAGATAATACGACACGTGTTTCGCCTCTACACGAAGCATCTTCAGGTGATGTAGACTCTACGGCGGCTGACCGCTAAGTCATAGTGGTCAGCTGCCGTAATCAAACGCTCCACGCACGCTTGTGGCCTACGAGTCACAGGTGCGGCGACAAGGTCACGTGCTTTTATGACTTCTATTCCTTTATTATTTAGATTTCTGTGATAATAAACTAACGTTAAAATATACCAGCGGTGTGTCTTACTGACTGCCAAGATAGCAGATGCTTTCTTTAATTTAAAAAAACAAAACACAAGAAATATTCTTATGCCTGTGCTAATAAAAAAGCTTTCACCTTGTGAATGTTAATTAGCAAATGGAATATATAGGAAAGAAAGAAAAAATATTCGCCATTGCCAGTTTTTTAAATAGTCTAGACGCAGTCATATCAAGTCAATACAAAAGTCTATTTCCGTATTAATTACGAAGCTGGTATACCGTTGCGGCATATTAAAGTACATTACTAAACTTAGGCCTTCCCTTTAGATTACCTTATAGTGAGATATTTACTACAGCTGCCACGCTGCGACTTCTGATCACTCCTGACAAGCGTGTTGGCCACCGCAGTTTATTTTTTATTTTTAGCCATTATGAGGAAGACCCTGCTCCTATTACGAAACCCACGGGATTATATGGTGTATTGGATAATCTTACACCGCCACTATACGATATACGAAGCTGGTATAAGTAAAAATATTGTGGTAAAAAAAAAGATTAAATTTAATCATATATTTTTAATTTAGTCACAATTAAAACTTTGGATGGAGTGACGACCCGGTTCATGATCATGGTTTGTAACAATGCTTAGGGTAGGACTTTGTGCGGCAGTGGACATGTGAAGAGCGGTTATAATGATAAATGATGATGTAATAATGATGAATGAAACCCATTTTGGTGTTCCTCAAGGTTTTCACCACGGTCCACTGTTTTTTTTTAATCTTCAAAAACGATATTTGTAAACATCTCATTTCCAATTTCAAAATGTATGCAGATAACTTAAAATTTATCGAAATTTAAAAAGTATCCGCGACGCTATCATCGCCTTACAGCGAGATCTTGATAAAATTGACAGATGGTGTAAGGATTACCTCGTGATAATTAAGTACACAAAAATGTTACCATATAAAATTAAGCAGAAAAAAGAAGTGTAACATAGCTGATTATTTTATTGGCGACAATGTCATAAAATAAGTGTCTTGCTTGCGAGATTTGTGGGTTGGACATCCGGGCAGATATCGTGTCTTCGTCGACGCCTCTGTTGGTTCCTCGGACCATTGTCCAAGTCAGGAGTATGGTGGAAATAGTACTATTCACCGCTGCATTGGAAGACGTTTTCGAACTACTGGACTGGAAAGATACGGTATTGACATCAACGACGAGTACATCACTCACCTTCGATTTGCGTTGTCGCTGGAGGACCTAAGTGCCTGTCAGCTGATAGGTCTTAAGATGAACATGGATTAAACAAAAATCATGTGTAACGTCCATGTCAAACCTACGCCGTTAGTTGTTGGGAGCACTAAGTTCGAAATTTTTGACGAGTGTGTTAACCTGGGACAAATAGTCTGACTAAGTATGTCCAAATCGGGCCGAGAGGTCGATTTAACTCGGCTGGGCAGTATTCGGGAAATCACGACACATCTTCTCGTCAGCCATACCTGAAAACGAGACTGTAGAACCAGTGCGTGATGCCAGTGATGACTTATGGAACCAGATATGGATGGATATGGAGTCAGAGAGTGGAGTGGAGACAAACCTGGTCGTATGAGGTCGCTCAAGGTTGCTCAGCGAGCTATGGAGAGGGCTATGCTTGGAGTTTCTCTGCGTGATAAACTTAGAAATGAGGATATCCGCAGAAGAACCAGAGTGACTGACATAGTCCAACGGATTAGTAAGCTGAAGTGGCGACGGGCCGGGCATGTAGCTCGAAGAATCGACAACTGATGGCGAATAAATATTCTCCAGTGGCATCCTCGTCCCGGAAGACAAAATTTAAGGCGACCCCTAATTAGATGGAGTGACGACCTGGTATGCCATGAAGAGAGTCAATAGATGCGGGTGGCTCAGGACCGTGCTTTGAGACATTTCTTGGGGGAGGCCTATATTCAACAGTGGGCTTGTGATGGGCTGTAATGATGATGCTGATGAATTCAATTCAAATTGCTGCTACAAAATTTACTTTCTGCAATAATGCAAATAATGCAGCAAGTAAGCAAGCTGTATGTGCTCATAATCAAAATGTTAAGAAAATGCTTTTACATTTTTAAGTTATAATAGCACAAACGGCCTTTTTTTTAAAAAAAATATAGTATTCAATATCAGTTCCGTTTGTCCACAGAAAAATTCCATTAGAAAGCTATGAAAATAACTAAAATAAACCACCACCATCTTTAATATTATTATTTATATTTTAAAAGTATATTACATATATTACAACTGAATAAATTTTATACATCTGTTATAATATTACAATGTTTAGTTCGTAATGTTATTGTTACCGCCGGGGTTGAATAGGAGAGAATAGCAATATAATATATTAATTCTGCCCTTTAAATTCCATAAGTTTAGAAAATATGAAAAAAATCTGAAAAGTAGAACTTTATAAGGACTTTCTAGGAAAATCATTTTGAACTTGGATGGAAACAACAGTACCCACTACCGGGAGCAGTTGCAGGAGCGCGGAGCGCTGCTGGAGCGCGAACATAATGGATACCCACCTTTAAACTCATAAGTGGGAACACTTATTGTGACGGAGAGGAAACTACGGAACCCTACACTGAGCGTGGCCCGACACGCTCTTGGCCGCTTTTTGCTCTTCACAGAGCGAATGCGGTATCCATCGGGAAAACAACTTTTTTACACCTAATTGTTCATGCAAGATTATTTGTAATTCGACTCATGCCATTGTCTAAAGTTGCCTGAATTTTGAAAAAAAGAAAGAAAGAAAAAAAAAAGCATTTATTCACGGTCTGATTACAATAGATACAAAACAAAGCAAGAAATTGGAATTGAACAGAAAATAAAACAATATTTCCCTAAATTAACAAAAATGTAAAAATAATATAAAATGAGTCTGTGTAGCAGCATAAGACCGGTAAATGGACAGGACTCAGTAAAAATTGAGATACAGAAACACGAATTGCTCTGATCCCGACACTGGTTTTCTGTCCGGCCCGCACTCCGACGTACTCGTAACTCGGACGGCTGCCTCAATGCACATGCTATAATGCGACGCGGAATATATAAAAAAATATGTGTTTTTAAATTTTTATTCACATAAATAGTGGATGTCATTAGTCTAATGAAGGTAAGTACAAAATAGAATTAACGTTTTCCTTCTAAATATATCAACTTTATTTATTAAGAATGCGGAATAAACGTTGGCTAAAGAATAAAGGTAAGAAACGTCAGAAAAAGTAAATTTATTATATAAATATTTAAATAAAATAGTTTTATATATTACATAAAGTGAAAATTGAAATATCTACATAATTTATGGGACTGAGATTACTCACGTGTTGAAAGAACTTAACCTCCTACCAGTTTATTTTATAGATTGGTATTTTTTGTTCCGAAAGTAAGTGTAACCTGTATTTGATTTTAAATTCACTTATTGTTTTCAAGTCACGCAGTGGAGGCGGTAGGTTATTCTAATATTTAGTGGCATTATATCTAAAACTACTTCTGAAAGCGGCCGACTGGTAGAAAGGATATACTAACTTGTAATTGGATGATCTGGTATTATACTGCTTATTTTTATCTTTAGACCAAATCAACTTATTATATAAATATAAAGGTTCTTTATTTTTAATAATTCCAAACAAAAGTGAGGCAAAGTGTAGTCTCCTGCGACAGGCCATTTTTAAAATATTAGCGTTATTAATGAAAGGGGTTACATGTGCACGTGGCGTTACATTGAAACAAAAGCGTGCACAGGCATTCTGTACCCGCTGTATTATTTGCTGTGTTCGAGATAATAGTTGTGGGCCTATGAGAGATTCCGCGTAATTGAATTTTGAAAGCACTATAGACTCATATTGATGTATACGTAAGGTGACACTTAGGTACTCACGAATACGATAAAGTACTTTCAACCTATAAAAGCAGTTACGTGCAATATCCATTACATGTTTCTCAAAACGAAGTTTGTCGTCCATTATTACCCTCAAATTTCTGACTTCAGAGACCCTCACAATAGGTTTGTTGTTTACAATAATCGCAGGGTGGCTTAGTGTGATCTTTTTCATTTGGCGATCCTAGAATAAGGTACTGCGACTTTTTTGGATTGAGAACTAATGCGTTACGCTCTGACCACAAAGATATCCTACCCAAATCCAAGTTCAATTTTGTCACTGCTACTTGAACATCACAAGGCTTAAACGATATATATATATATATATATATATATATATATATATATATATATATCTGTAAGTTGTCAGAGTACATGTGGTACTTACAATACTCTATATTTTTAATAATGTCTGAACTATATATTATAAAAGTAAGGGACCTAAAATGGATCCTTGTGGTACTCCTCGGTTCACAGGGCGCTCCCTAGAAATAGCTTTACCTTTTCCATTTAATTATATTTCAACTTGCTGTGACCTATTTTTAAAGTAACTGGCAAACCATTGGGTTGCGTTTCTGCTTAAACCATAAAAATATAATTTTGAAAGAAATAATGGGATATTGAGTATTTCAAAGGCTCGCGAGGAATCAAGTAATGTTAAAATAGTACCCTCACCACTGGCTTGTGCAGTCAGTATAATCATCCACGACCTCTATAAGCGCTATGGTAGTGCTGTGCTTCTTTCTAAAGCCAGACTGCAGCTCAGGAAGAATGTTATTTGCTTCAAGGTACTTTGTAAGCTGATTACATGCAAGCTTTTCTATTATTTTAGAAAGGCACGGTAGAATACTAATTGGCCTGAGATCCGACATTACAAACGGGGTTACTAGTTTTTAGTATAGGTTTAACGATGGCTTTTTGCCAGAGATCCGGATAGGTATTTGTCGCAAAAGATTTATTAATTATGTATGTTATTTCTGTAATAACATCTTTAGGTAATAACTTTAAAAAATAACTTTAACATATCAAGAGAAATGCCATCGCACCCCACTGCATTAGAGAGAATTTCGTGGTATGTCACAATTCGATCTTTCTCAATCAGCTTATGCACAGCATCAACGGTTTCTTGGGTGGCTGCAGTTTTTGGACAACCTTGACGGAGTCATCACTGAGCTTGACACGTCCACGTTGAAATTCAGCAAACTAGCGATAAATTGTGATTTTGGATGGGGCTTCATCACCAAATGCAGAAATCATCCGGTCCACACACTGTTTTTGTGTTAAACCACTTCGAAAGTCATAATAAGTTATCGATCTCGAATTTTCTCGAGTCAATTCCATTTTCTCAACGACTAAACAGGTAGTAGTAGTAGTAGTAGTATATACTTTATTGTACACCACACATATACAACGAATAAATACATTACAGAGAAAACTTAATATATACGTATGTACAATAAGGCGGTCTTATCGCTAAAGAGCGATCTCTTCCAGACAACCTTTGGGCTAAGGAGAAACTGGAATTAAGAACAAGTTTGACAAAACCTTGTGACATGACTGAGAATCTTTTTTTTAAATAAATAAATGGTATTTGATTTTTAAAACCAAGGAGTTTTCAATTAAAAAGATTTTAATATGACAGGAACAGTGGAAATATTTCATTCCCGATACTTTTAGTGCAGCCTAGTACTCTTACACCGTTATTGTAAAGATTTTTTTATTTAATTGTTTTCATTATGTAATCCTTAATATTGCTTCTTTAAGTTGTTGCCTAAAATTTAAAGTCAACTGTTCCAGCTCGGAAGAAAATATTAAGTTTAATCCAACGAAGTGTTCAGAGCTAATACTTCACCCAATTTTAATTGACTCTTTAAAAGGTACTCTAAGCTACCTCCAACTAATACTGAAAAAATGTACTACGCTAGTTTGGCAAGTAACTTTAAAAGTTGGCGCATTTGATAAGGATTTCAAAATGGTCTGACAATAGCTAGATTATCTCTTGTACAATTTTTATTTTGTAAAGAAAACCAGTTTTGAACACTTTTTACGTTTTTTTAGTTACAAGCCTATATACGTCCTACTGCTGGACTCAGGCCTCCCCTCATTTCTGAGAGGGTATTTTTACGTACTTGCTTAAAATTAAGGTTTTCCTCCAGGCCGTAAGTGAAACAATTTCTTTTTAAATAGAGAATAGGCCCACCACAAAAAGTGGCGTAACTTAATGAAATACACGTTGATTTATTTTTATAGCCTATATATTACAGTGATAATATTTGATTTACCACATCTAACGTGAATACTGAGAAATTTACAATTAAATTATGAATATCACAATAACTTAAAAACAAACTAAAAGCGATTATCTAGTAGTTCAACGCGACATGTCGCTACATGTTGTGTTGCATTAAATAGTACGTTTATCGTGCACCTAATATAAGAAACATGCATCGCCATGAAATGCTTAATCTTAGTTTAACAAGCATTTGAATAACGAGAGTCGCGTATTTTTTCAAAATGTCGAAAACTGAGTATCGAAATGTCATAAAGTTTCTGTTTAAAGAAGGTTTATACCCTGCCCAAATAAAAGAACGATTGGATGGCGTGTATAAGGAGTCTGCCCCCTCCTATAGCACAATGAAAAATTGGGTGAAAGAGTTTCGCCTCGGGAGAGAAACCGTCGAAGACTTTGGCCACGACGGTCGACCTGTGGAAGTGCTCACTCCCGAAACGATTGCTCTTATCGAAGAGGAGGTTCTGAGTGACCGCCGTTTGAAGATTAGAGAAATTGCAGCAAGTCTTCGCGACGTCTTGTTACAAACGTAGGAAGACCTCGCACCGTGCCTGCGCCTGCGCATTTGAGACGTCTTATGCGTTGAACGTCCTTTTGACCGCTGGCGAGATCCGCGTGAGCTCCGGGAGCGACACTCAGCATTGAACACCGAAGTAAAACGAACGCTTCCCGTACCTTCTACTAATTATCCTTTGTATTGTCATCTTAATTTCTACATATGATTATATTAATTGGAATCGAATAAATATATCTTTCAACAACAAAAGTGGTCCTTCGATGGAAAACGAACCATCCATGTGGCAGCCATTATGTACACTTGAAAAAACTTCCGAATTAAAAGAATGCGGATATGCGGAAAGGGAAAACAGCACTGAGTGAGTTCGTTCCAATTCCTTTCTCATACTTATATATCATCCAATTTTCAAAGAATTCAGAATTGTGTCATATTTCTACTGCATTTTTCGTAAAATTATTTTTAGACATAATATATAATTATTGAGCATAAAAACTTTTCATCTACTTTCATCTACGTTTCAACAATAATCGTTAGATTATTCATACAACATTTTTCTATAGATAAGTGCGTAATAAGCTTAATATTTCACTACATTTATACATATTGCATATTCATTAGTTGTTCGTTCTTATTACCTACGGGTACCCACTTATAAAATAAAATAAAAATTACAGCCTTACTTATAACATTTATTAGCTTATTTAGTTCACGTCAATTTATGTAAGTAAAGCGTATAATTATTATTTATTATTTGTTTTAATTAAGAGTGTAAAAAATTAAAATGGCTAGTCCTTCCCTTAAAGACCTAATTAAAAAACGTGGAGGCCTTAAAGCAAAACTCACATCGTTTAGTAATTTTTTGAATCTTATAAAAGGTACTGTTGTCTTATCAGAACTACAAAAATCGGAACTGGAATGCCGGCTTAGAAAAATTGATGCGGTATACGACCAATTTGACGCGTTACAGATGGAGATTGAGGCATTGTCGGAGCAGGTTGACGACGAATACAACGAACGCCTCCAATACGAAGAACAATATTATTCACTCCTTGCTTTGGCTCGTAATATGATGGATGCTGCTACATCAACGTCTTCTAGGGCAGGTTCCGAGACAGGCGACCAGGAAGGCAACTGTGCACTAAAATTCCATCTGCCTGTCATCAACGTGCCGCAGTTCAGCGGTGACTTTCAGGAATGGTTGGAATTTCGAGATAAGTATCTTTCAATTATCCATAATAATAATAACATCACAGACGTACATAAATTTCACTACTTACGAGCATCTTTGAAAGGTACTGCGTCCTTAATTATTCAAAGTTTAGACGTAACGGCAAATAATTATCCAATTGCATGGCAATTATTAACAGAGCGTTATTACAAGTCTTATTAAGTACAAAAAATATATCCTATGAAAGTAGTTTAGAAATAAGAAATCTTATTGATGTGATGAACAAAAATTTAGGAGCACTTGCAACATTAGGTGAACCTGTCGATCACTGGGACACGATTATTGTTTACATAATGTCAAAAAAATTAGATTCGGTTACGAATCGGCTATGGGAAGAATACAGGTGCAGCTTAAATTGTAACTCACCAAGTTTACAGCAATTCATTAAATTTTTAAACAATAGGCGTGACGTATTGGATACATTGAATGCTGGAGTAACTAGACCCATTATACATAACATCAAACACTCAAAACTTCAATCACACCCTTTAACATATAACAATAACAATTATAACAGTTCATTTAGCAAAAAAGAGTTAGTAAAAAGTGACAAAAAAGATTATAATAAAAACATTACATGTCCTATGTGTTCACAAAATAATTTCTTATTTGCATGCTCTTCATTCATTAAACTTGATGTAGATTCTCGTATAAAGAAAGCCACCGAAAGTAGAGTATGTACGAATTGCTTACGTCCAGGTCATATCCGTAACCACTGTAGATTATCAAATTACAAGTATTGTAATTCTAGGCATAGTACTCTTTTGCATAAAGATAATTTCAATAAAAAGCCATCTTCTTCAAATGTAGCACTTTCGACAAATATTAATTCATCTTCTAACAATGCTTACGTCATATTATCTACAGCGTTGGTACGTGTAAAGAACAAAGACGGAAAGCATCACACGGCCAGACTTCTGCTTGATGATGGAAGCACTTGTAATTTTATTACGGAAGATATGTGTAATAAGCTTAGTTTGGTAAGATATAACACTGATTCCACTATATCTACAAATAACCAAGTCACACGGGCCACTCAAATATGCGAACTAACTTTTGAGTCATACTTTAGCGATTACAAAGCAAATATTACTTGTTACATCCTTCCAAATATTTCACACACCCAACCCAATTCGTACGTAAACATTGAGAATATACCAATTCCTTCAGAAGTAAAATTAGCCGACCCTAAATTCAACCTGCCATCTTCTATTGACATTTTAGTGGGTGCAGAAATATTTTGGTCAGTCATAAATGCTGAAAGCTACAACATTGGTCCGACATATCCAAAATTACATTCCTCAAAACTTGGATGGCTTTTATCTGGATGCATATATAGTAACGACGTTCAAACTCGTAATGTATGTCATCATACATTGAACTGTAATGAAGAATTTACTCTTGCAAAATTTTGGGAGTTAGACTCAATATCATCTCAGTATTCATATTCTCAGGAAGAAAAAACTTGCGAAGAAATGTTTAATAATACTACGTATCGCACTTCATCTGGTCAGTTTGTAGTGACGATACCGTTGAAGAACACACCAGATTGTCTGGGTGATTCATATACCTTGGCTAAGCAAAGGTTTCTTGCACTTGAGCGTAAGTTTGAACGAGACTCTCAATACAAGCAAAATTATCACGAATTTATTAGAGAATATATTAATCTAGGTCACATGACCCACAACTTACCTAATTCACATTCCACAAATAAATATAATTATTACTTGCCACACTATGGTATTATACGAGAGTCGAGTACAACAACAAAATTACGCGTTGTATTTGATGCATCCGCTTCCACGGCATCAGGTAAGAGCTTCAACGATATACAAATGGTGGGTCCAAAAACACAAGATGACCTT
Source organism: Parnassius smintheus behrii (assembly GCA_036936625.1). NCBI lineage: Eukaryota > Metazoa > Arthropoda > Insecta > Lepidoptera > Papilionidae > Parnassius > Parnassius smintheus. The sequence goes on along the minus strand of JAUPFT010000021.1, from coordinate 9,557,184 downwards.
ATGTCTATATTATTACGATTTCGTCACCATAAATATGCTATAACTGGAGATGTAGAAAAAATGTATAGATCTATTTTGTTGCACGAATCACAACGCACCTTACAACAAATCATATTTAGATTTAACACAAACGAGTCCTTCAAAACATATACTCTTAATACACTTACCTACGGAACCTCATCGGTCCCTTATTTAGCCACTAGATGTTTAGTGTCCCTCGCCAAAGATACTCCTAACTTGTTAGTACAATATGCCATTAAACATGATTTTTATATGGATGACTATTTGGGTGGCGGGGACTCTATTGAGTCCGTTATCGCTTTGGTCAAAGAAATAAAGAATATACTAGAGTCTGCGAAATTTCACTTGCGTAAATGGCAATCAAATAGCCAAACAATTATAAACAATATAACGAATGATGGTAGAAATGATCAACATAAAACTCTCAATCTTGATTCTTCTCCTTCAAAAACATTAGGTTTATTCTGGAATACCTCTCATGACACTTTTTATTTTTCAATTAACCACACCTTTACACATAAATACACAAAACGTAATATTTTATCTTTCATAAGTCAAGTTTTCGATCCTTTGGGTCTGGTTGGACCGTGTATTTTACAGGCAAAAAATATATTACGACAGCTGTGGGTGCATAAATGTGGCAGGGATGATGAGGTTCCACCGCAAATTGTATCGGAATTCAATAATTTTGTTAACTCTCTTTCTCACACAAACCTCATACATATACCACGTTGGATATCGCAAGATGATCTTCGGGAAATACAGTTACACGTATTTACCGATGCTTCAGAACGTGCATATGGTGCATGTGTTTATGTAAGAACAGTCTCAACTAACGGATTAGTGCAAGTTTGTCTTTTAACATCAAAAAATAAGGTGTCGCCACTAAAGCCTACAACAATACCTCGCTTGGAGTTATGCGGCGCTTTACTAGGCACAAGACTCTATAAAAAAGTTATAGAGTCTTTAACAATAGTGTTCAACAGTTGCTTTTTTTGGTGTGATTCTACAATTGTTTTAGGTTGGCTTTCCACAGAGTCAAGTTCTCTTAAGAAATTTGCACGAAATAGAGTTAATGAGATACAAGAAATTACAAAGGTACATACCTGGGGTTATGTGCCGTCTAAGCTAAACTCTGCTGATCTGGCTTCTCGTGGGGTGAATGCTGGTTTCCTCAGCGCTTCCGCACTTTGGTGGAAGGGCCCAGAGTTTTTAAATAACTTAATTTTAAAAATTCCTTCATCTCCAAACATACATACAGTAACACTTCCAGAGCTTACACTTCATATTGATTTAAAACTACAAAATAATACCAATTCACTGCATCAATTAATTTATCGTTCATCAAATTATAAAAAACTAGTAAGAGTATTTGCATACGTTCAACGTTTCATTTATAATTGCAGAAATAAGGCATCTAAACATAATAACTTCCTAACTTTATCAGAGCTACGATCATCACAACAACATCTTCTGAGTTATTCTCAACAGGAAATGTTTCCTGAGGAATACGCCTTACTTAAAGCATCCAAACCAGTATCAAAGAGTAGCAGACTAAAATCACTTACTCCCTTCCTCGATTTAGATAAGCTTATAAGAGTAGGTGGTAGACTCAGTAATTCATGTTATACGTATGATATTAAGCACCCGGTGGTGTCGTGTTCAAAGCATCATTTAACTAAACTTATTTTTGAAGCTAAACATAAAGAATTATTTCATGCTGGCCCTCAATTAATCTTATCTAACATTAGACAAAATTTTTGGCCTCTAGGGGGAAGGAATTTATCAAAATCAATAGTTCGTGCTTGTATTCGTTGTAAAAGATTTAATGCTAAATCAATACAACCCATAATGGGTAACTTACCTGTTGAAAGAACGTGTCTCGAATTTTCTTTCCTCAACACAGGTGTCGACTTTTGTGGACCTATCCTGATAGCTGACCGAAAGGGACGTGGTTGTCGATTGCAAAAGGCCTATATTTGCGTTTTTATCTGTTTCGCAGTCAAAGCCGTGCACCTGGAGCTTGTTACGGACCTTACCAAGGAGGCGTTTTTAGCAGCACTCAACCGTTTTATATCACGGAGGGGTAAACCTCAAAACATATATTCTGACAATGGCACAACCTTCGTAGGAGCCAGCAACGAACTTACTCGATTCCTAAACTCGAATAATATTTACATACAGGCCAATTTAGCAGAATTTAATATTAACTTTAACTTCATACCGGCATATACTCCCCATTTTGGCGGCATTTGGGAGGCGGCCGTTAAATCGGTAAAAACTCTTTTACGTCGCGTTTTAAACTTAACACATCTAGTAGATGAAGAACTTTCCACATGTTTGTTTCAGATTGAGGCAATTCTGAATTCTAGACCTCTCACACCTCTATCCACAGATCCTTCTGACCTTACTTTTTTGTCACCAGCTCATTTCCTCATTGGACGGCCACTTATGTCTGTACCATATCCTTCACTTGAAGATGCTAATATTAATCGCATTCAACGCTTTCAGAGAATTGAAAAGCTTAGACAGCATTTTTGGAGGCGATATTCACATGAATATATATTCCAACTACAGCAGAAGACTAAATGGCAAGCTTCATCTGGCCATTTGAATATAGTTGACCTGGTTTTGGTCAGGGACCAAAATGCACCGCCTCTATTATGGCTCTTGGGACGAATCACTAAACTAGCAAAGGGTAGTGACGGAGTATCCAGAGTTGCTGAAATACGAACAAAGAAGGGACTTATAGTTCGAAGCTTTAACAACCTTTGTCCCCTTCCACTTAATCAGTCTTGAAGACTACGCTTCAACGCCGGGGAGTATGTTCGCGACGTCTTGTTACAAACGTAGGAAGACCTCGCACCGTGCCTGCGCCTGCGCATTTGAGACGTCTTATACGTTGAACGTCCTTTTGACCGCTGGCGAGATCCGCGTGAGCTCCGGGGGCGACTTCATCTTAATTTCTACATATTGTGACGGCCCAATATTATTATTAATAATTAAATTCAATATAAAGGGGCGTCAAAAATAGTCTTAAAAGATATATATTAAACAATTAAGTTAAATTAATAAACATAAAGTTAATATATTTCAGACATTATCCCAATAACATAGTAAATTAAAGGCAAAATTATTGTTTTTCTTAATAAATAAATTTATTCTAAAAAAAAATTGGTAAAAATATTTAAAATAAGATAAATAATAGAAATACAAGTCAAAAAATATTATAAAATTAAGTTAAATAACGTTTATAAGATAATTAGAAAATTTGTTAAAAATTGTTTAAGTCATGGGAGGTGTTCGTGTATAAAAGAAAATTTTTTCTAAGTTGTTGAAGGAGTTCACGTATAGATGAAATTTCCTAAGTTGTTGAAGGAGTTCATGTATTAAAGAAAATGTTCCTAAGTTATGGAAGGTGTTCACGTATAGACGTCTTGTATGGAGGAAGCTGCCGGAGATACTTACCTGCAGTTGTACATATATATGGGGTGGTCGGGAGCCCGACTGCCTGAAGTACTGTAGCACAATGACTAGTCCTATATTAGGGACTTATGATATTAAACTCAATGATACACAAGCAATTCTATAGAAGGTCTCCATGATGAATTTGCATTACAATAGTAGGGTCGTGGGTTCGAATCCTATATATGAATGACTTATGAAAGTAAGGTCTATGATTCAAAAGCAATACTATAGAAGGTCTCTGTGATTAATATGCATTACAATAGTAGGGTCGTGGGTTCGAACCCTATATATGAATGACTTATGAAAGTAAGGTCTATGATTCAAAAGCAATACTATAGAAGGTCTCTGTGATTAATATGCATTACAATAGTAGGGTCGTGGGTTCGAATCCTATATATGAATGATTTATGAAAGTAAGGTCTATGATTCAAAAGCAATACTATAGAAGGTCTCTATGATTAATATGCATTACAATAGTAGGGTCATGGGTTCGATTCCTATATATACATGACTTATGAAAGTAAGGTCTATGATACAAAAGCAATATTATAGGAGGTCTCCTTGATGCATAAGCATTGTATGGGGTGGTCGGGTGACTGACTGCTCCTAGTACTGTAGCAAAATGACTAGTCCTTATTAGGGACTTGAAAAGGAATATTATGGTGGCGTATGTGCTGCTTCACGAGCAATTGGTCTGAGGTAAACTTGGACTCGCTAACCGATGTGTCCTAGACATATCATCTTAGTGCCGATGGTAAGCGGGTTTGTTGTAGCAATACGGCTTTCCCGTGGACATCGCACACCCATACCGTTTGTGGGCGGCGTAGTAGCGCATAGCGATGCGTCGTCTATATTTCGGATTGGGATGATGAGTGTGTTTGGTAGCACTTTTAAGTGTAACAGGCATACTCAACTTCATGTCTTAGTGCATTAGCGCTATGATACGTGGAGTTTTGTTCATTGACGTCTTAGTAGCGTGCTACTATGATACGTTGGTGATATTTTTATATAACAACAATACTAACTTTGTTGCCAAAGTCGAGAAGAGTCATGTGGGTGTGTTGTGAGGGTGCGCCGCCCGTATGATAGTTGCATTGATGCTTACTGCTACTTGCGGTATTGCGTCTTGTGATGGATCTGCGGGTGTGCTGCGCCTGATTCGACGCATTCTTGTGGTTCTGGTTGATGGAGGTATACAATTAACATCTTAGTGCCGGTGGTAAGCGGGTTTGTTGTAGCAATACGGCTTTCCCGTGGACATCGCACACCCATACCGTTTGTGGGCGATGTCGTTGCGCATAGCGATGTGTCGTCTATCTTTCGGATGGGGATGATGAGTGTGTTTGGTAGCACATTTAAGTGTAACAAGCATACTCAACTTCATGTCTTAGTGCATTAGCGCTATGATACGTGGAGTTTTGTTCATTGACGACTTAGTAGCGTGCTACTATGATACGTTGGTGATATTTTTTATATAACAACAATACCAACTTTGTTACCAAAGTCGATAGGAGTCATGTGGATGTGTTGTGAGGGTGCGCCATCCGTATGATAGTTGCATTGATGCTTACTGCTACTGGCGGTATTGCGTCTTGTGATGGATCTACGGGTGTTCTGCGCCTGATTCGACGCTCTCTGTGGTTCTGGTCGATGGAGGTATACGGGTGGTGATGTCTGCTGGGATGTATGGGGGACCTTGGAATGGTGTAAGCCTGACGATAGTCGTATTGATGCTTGTTGCGTTCTGCAGCATTGCGTCTCTGCGATGGTTGTTTGGTGGGACGCTATTCTCAATGGCGCTCTCTGCGTCTTGGTTTGACTCACACCTAAGTAGCTTTGCCCAAGTCGGGTCCCTTCATTGCGGGGCTGCAGACTGTCTGCCCTCCACGATGTTTTATATAACAACATAATATTATATCTCTGTAACTTTCCCACCTTTGAATGATTGAAGGCAACTTGTTGGTGGGTGAGACAAACATGATCGAAAATGCATTTACTCAACGTCAGTAACACAAACCCTTTCTGATGGCGAATTATTACTCTTATCTTATAACTGCCTTTTGACTATATCTGCCGTTGTATTGGTTGGTGGAGCATATGTGTCGACCTCATGCGGGTGGTAGCTGGCGGGAGGATCTGAGGAGACTCTCAAGGCTGCGGCCGAAAGCCGCACAACGTGGGACCCCATTCCCTTGAGGTGAGCGGTAGACTCATGACACGCTCTGCGGCTAGTAGCCGTGCTGATCATGCAATTTGTGGTGATGCCATACACTTACATCACGTCTGCAGGAGCGGCGGTCTGGCAGGTGGTGGCGCTCACGGAGGATTTACGGCCAGTGTGCCTGTTTGCCTAAACCGTGTGACGTACATTCACTGTGGCTGGATTCGTTCGTATTCTGTATGGCGTTTACACGCATTGACATGCGCGACTTCGGTCGATGTTTGTGCTTACGCACTAACAAGGGGCCAAGCCCCTTTTACTGGTTCGCCAGTTATTTTGCTGTGGACTACGGTCCGGTTCCCGAATTAGCGTTCCCTTCGGGGGGAGTGCATCAAAATGGTTGGCGCTCACCGTGTACGGCGTGTGTGGGGCCGTGTACCTCCCCTACATTTTTTTAAATAAATGTAGGAGAGCGAAGCTCTTGTATCGGGTATTTTGTATAAATATATTTTGAGCCTTTTCCGAGCGGGAAGGGATAATTAATAATGTAAACCTGATGCAAGTGGAATAGGGACGTTTTATGTTCTTAACCTTTTTCGAGCCCTGTCTTCATGAACGGGGTTCACTTAGCTTATAAGGCACTACCAACAGCTTTCAATTGCTCTAGTGAATATTCATTCTTCCAAAAGACACCTAAAAGAACTAAGTTACTAAACAAACACAATGTAAATAAGGGTCCTAACTAAGACGATCACGCCAAAATATTACAAACGGCCTATTATTAAACCTTTTGAAAGGTCATTTAGAAAGATCAAAACATATTTTATTAATCCTGGTCTCATATATATAATGTTATTGAAAAGGGGATATTTTTAATATTATAAAATTTTTATACAGTAGAGGGGGGGATCGTTACAATATGATTATATTAATTGGAATCGAATAAATCTATAAGTGATACAGTCTACGCCTATATCTTCCAACAACAGCTTGGGCTCTCTAAAAGTACCGTTCATCGTGCGATCCATGAACATCTTCACATGAAAAGTGAGTGCAATATGGGTACCGAAACTTCTCTCAGCGGTACAGAGACAGGAAAAAGTGCGCTGCGCTTCGTAGTTTTTGGATCTTTGTGGCGAAAATTCAAAGACTGTGATCGAGCGGCTAGTGACTGGTGATGAAACTATGATCTTGTATTATGATCCACAAAGCAAGCGCGAGTCAATGGAATGGCGTTATAAGGGTGAAAAGCCCCCAAGAAAGGCAAAGGTGCAACAATCGACTAAAAAACTGATGTGCACAATATTTTGGGATTTTCAAGGCATTTTGATGGTGGATTTTAAAGAACGTAATACAGTCGTGAACGGCGAATATTATGCTTCTTTAATATATAAATTACGAGACAAGATAAAGGAAAAACGAAGAGGCAAGCTGTCTAAAGGTGTCCTGTTGCTCCATGACAACGCCCCTGTTCATACCGCTGGTGTTTCGAAGGATGCACTTCGTCAATGCGGGTTCACAAAAGTTCAATATCCACCTTACAGTCCAGACATGGCCCCGTCCGACTATTATTTATTTCGAAATTTAAAGCGGGACTTAAGAGGAAGAAAATTTTCAAGCGATGAAGAGTTGCAGGCGGCCGTCTTCAGTCATTTTGAGGATAAAAAATGTGATTATTTTTATAAAAGTTTAGAGATGTTGATTCACAGATGTCAGAAGTGTGTTAGTATTCATGGTGATTATATTGAAAAATAAAATTGGTTTCGTTTCATTTCCTTCATTGGTTCATAGTTAGGCCAATTCATTATGGGACCGCCTACGTAAGTTAAAATAGTACATTGTTCAATAATTCATATTATAAAACAAAGTTGTAAGTACATTCACCATTTATAGGTACTTTAATAATCCTTTCAGTAGTTTTGGAAAAGATAGTGCACGGACAAACAAACATGGTGCAAAAACTATTTTTACATGTATTAATTAATTAGTGAGGATTATTAAAAAAACACACAAGCAAGACAATTTAAACTGATAGTGTAAAGATGAGAAACACAGTGCTTAATGTCACTGTCATAAAGCAGCACAGACAGGCGATGTGTGTACTTTGTTTTAAAATGTGTTGACAAATTAGTTATCATAACCCAAACACCATTAAAGCTAAAATGACTAGGCAAGAACATGTTTATCTATGTTACTACAATTTTATAAATAGTGGGAAAGTAAGATGTTTTAAACTAGTTATGTAAGGTTAATAAAAACTCATGTATAATGTAATTATTGTATTTTAATTGTTAATCATTATCCTATTAAAACATTTTTCCTAAAGGGAGCACAGAGATCCAAGAACAGTGTGGGGACTATAAATCCCAAACATCACTAACGCCAAAATAACTTGATAACAAAATGTCTATTTATGATTTTTTATGAATCAGAAGAACATTTTTAACGATGACAGATATAAGATAAAACTGTAGTTTTCAATATCCATAAATTGCATTTGCATATTTCTCTTGTCATTTTGTTTCAGCCTATGTAAAGGTTTGCAAGCTTTCAGCCTGCAAGGCATACTGATTTATTCTACGCGGTCTCACCTGAAAAAGTTAATGAATATTGTAAAGAGTGTTAGGTAATTTACTCAAAATGAACCAATCACGTTGTTTCATTTCACCTAGGATTAGAATAGTAGAGGATTCCTAAAGGCTTTAATGTCCGCCCTTCGCAAGTCCATTCATCATTACAGACTATCAAAAGTCCACAGCTTAAGAGATGAATTAATGGTAATGGTTTTAACCCTTCAAGCACCGTAAATCTGAAATAAAAACAAAACAAGACTGACCATAGTTTCATTGTCAGCGAGATGTAGGTCTTTTATCTCACTAACAAAATGGTATGAATTCTTTGTGTGTGCTCTGGTATGTCCTTTCGGTGGTGACAGTATTTTTGCCAAGTGTTGTGCCAGCTTATAAGTTGGTGAATCGATCTGGCTCACTATAGGACGTAGTGGAGTGTTTGGTTTGTGTACCTTCGGTAACCCATACAATCTCGGTGGTTTGGTACATGATGGTATTAGCGAATTCGTAAAAAAGTATACAAAGTATTCACACCATTTTGTTAGTGAGATAAAAGACCTACACCTCGCTGACAAAGAAACTATGGTCAGTTTTGATGTTCAGTTACTATTCACATGCCTACCTATTGAATACTGCATCTCAATTGTAACTAGGAAGCTAGAAGATAACAACATACCTGCTGAATATGCAGTATTACTCAAACATTGCCTTACATCTGGCTATCTATTGTGGAAGGAAGAGTTCTACAAGCAAGTAGATGGTGTGGCGATGGGATCACCTGTATCTCCCATAGTTGCCAACATATTCATGGAGGACTTTGAGGAGACAGCCCTTCTTACTGCTCCTGTAAATCCAAGATTCTACAAGCGGTACGTAGACGCACTTTCACAATTTTATCATTTGACAAAGTAACTGCATTTTTAGACCACCTTAACTCTATAAACTCCAAAATACAATTCACAATGCAGTTAGAGGCAAATAATTCTTTAGCTTTCCTAGATATTGTAGTCATTCGAAATCCTGATAACTTTTATTGGTCACACTGTGTATAGAAAAAAGACCCATACCAACCGATATTTAAATGGTGAATCTCACCATCATCCTTCACAGTTAGCTACCGTGGGTAAATCTTTGTTTCAGAGAGCACGAGGAATCTGTAACAGAAAACATCTGGCTGCCAAGGTTCAGCATGTCAAGCAAGTGTTGCAAGACAACAAGCTTCGGATCCCGCGCCTACGTCACAGTGACCGAGTGAAACCGGCCACAGTCGAGCGTGTGCCTGCTGTACTACCATATATCAGAGGAGTCACAGACAAGGTTGGCTACATCTTGAAGCGAGCTTTCATTAAAACATACTACAAGTCGCCATTTTTACCATCCGTCAAGTGTAATATCCCTCTACAAGATGCAAGAGTGTACAAGTTAGATTGTGAATGTGGTCTCTCTTACATTGGTCAAATAAAAAGATCCATAAAAACCCGCGTGAAAGAACATATAGCTGACGTGAAGCACCGACGCTCCGGGAAGTCTGCAGTCTGTGAACATGTTCAAGAAACGTCTTCACCGTTACATCAGATTTGATAAACCACAAATCCTCGAAAAAAACATCGATTCCTACCAATGATGATACGCGAGGCTATTAAAATTAAAAAACATCCTAATTTCAATGGAGAAGATGGTTGGATGCTGCCATCTGCTTGGGATCCTATAATTAACAAAATTAAACCCAAACCAAAGCATACCACTGCAAGACTTCAAGATACTGTAAGCTCGTTTTGCGTAAATTGCACCAAACATTAATATTCAAAAACTGAAGGTATCCATGCTAACAATGACATTGGGACGTCAAACATCTCAGTCCCCCCGTGACCATGGGTGCTGTAAAGCACCAGAAATGTTGGGAATTAAAAAAATATGTAAAAGTAATTAATTAAACGTGATAGAATCCGTAAATTTAGTTTTATTCAATCTATACAAAATTCTCTATCTTGTGGTCTAAACAAAAGTCAGGTTTTACTTCATTACGAAAAGATTTAATTGTATTTTGATAACAAAAAAAAACATACAAAGCGAATGTCGGCAGCGTCAAAATCACAATTATTTCAATACATATTACTCGAAGTTATTTACGTAAAAAGATAAATTATATTCACGCAAAAACTTTTATTACAATTTTATAATAAAACACTATACTAAAACACTAATAAAACACTAGAAAATCCAAAAATCAACACAATAACATTCACGCGAAAATGACGTACGAAATAAACGTAGATTATAAATAAATATTCAAAGGATAACAATTTTTTATTGCACTAGAGGATAAATTTCATATTGATTATATAATGCCAAACTTCTTCTTAGGAAAGTAGTCTCTATATATCAGTTTTTATGGGGTAAAGTGCTGTGGGTGGGTGCGACCTCGTGAGACCGTTAGTGATTTGAGGGAATATGGCCGCGGTCTCATGAGACCACTAGGGGCTTGAGAGGTTAAACGCGCAATATTAGCATAGTTGCTTCACTTACAAGGCGGTTAAGAAAGGCCAGTTTATTATTATTTTAAGTTTTTATGGAGACTTTTTTAATTAGATAGATACAATATTATTCAAATAAAATATTATCTACAAGCAATGACAAGAATATCATGAATGGAACTTCATGTACATTCTTTTAAAAGAATGTCTACTAAAAGGAGATTAAGCCGGCACAAAACCAGGAAAAAGGCATCAAGTGAATTCTCGTTGACGTCGCTCTAATTAAACGACTAAAATTGGCTTAGCGCAGCTTGACCTACATGTTGGAACAATTACGTAGACACCTAATGGCTGACCGGTTCTAGTGTTCTACTGATTCCTTTTAATAGGTATTTATTTTGTTTGTGAAAATCGCTCCAAAAATATTAGAGTTTTATTATAAAATATGCACCTGATGGTGAGTAGATGCTGTGGCCCAAGGACATCTACATTTATCCTCGATTAAGAATAGAAATGCAGATAGCTTGTCACCCTCTGAATACTAACGCAGTGTGCCTCGTTTTCAGTAAAACGGATCTTTGGTATTTTAAATTCACCATACGAAACACTAAAATTAAGCTGCTATTTAGACTAAGATAGTGTGCCTCATTTTCAGTAAAAGAGGTTTCAGGTATTCTATATTCACTATACGAATTACAGCAGTACTAAACTGCTATTAGTCTATCTGTCCTGTGGCGCTGCAACCCTTTATGGGCCCTGGCCTCCTCCACTTGTCGCGATCCTTCGATTCCCTGCGCCCGTTGGTGTATTTACCCATTCTTCTCAGATCCTTTTCCACATTTTCTGCCCAACGTTTTTTTTGGCCTGCCTTTTGGTCTCTTTTGCTGGTGAGTCCACTTGGTCATGATTTTCACGACCCTAGAATCCGGCATTCATTCCAGGTGGCCCGCCCATCTCAGCCGCTGTGATTTACAGAACCTGACGATGGTCTTACGTCCTAAAAGAGCATCAAGCTCGTGATTTATGCGCTGGCGATACGTGCCATCAGATTCTCGGACTGTTTCAAATATGTTTCTGTCCCTCTGTGTAAGTGTCCAGGTTTCGAATGCGTAAGTCACAACATGTCTTACGATCGTCCAACAGGAAGCTGCTATTAGTATATCGGTATTTTCTGAAAGAATTTATTAACTTTATACCAAATCGAACCTAATTAATTTTAGATATGGTTTTACTTAGGTGTGGTTTTACAGGGTGACAGCTCTTCAGATTAAGTACCACACTCTTATCTCTCATAATAATAACCTTCTTAGAAACGAGAAAGGTCAGTCGGTGCCCACCTGTAATAGTTATTAAGTTATTTAACTTTACTTTTTCCTTTAATGTGCTAATAAGGCTATATCAAATCTCGTGTTCAATTAAGCTGTAATGTATATGTAGAGTTTACTTTTAAACATAGTATTATATGCTCTAAGCTACGTACTGCACCGACCTTAATGAAGGAAAGTTTCTACTTTTAACCACGTATAAAAGTTAATACTTAAGAGGATTATGCAGTGTTGGGGATTTATGAAACAGAGTTATTAGCGATGCTTGACGTTGCTGGCAGAGCGGTAAACTAAAGCGGTAAATAATTTTTAATATTTTAAACGTATGGCAATAGTGTTGTAGTTAGAATAAAAATTGATATATTAGGCATTGGTTCTTTCATAGAAGTAAGTGTGATAAATTAGCACATAGTCCATTTGGTTTAGTAACTGAATATTGAATTTATCTACATTTATCTTTGATTAAAAATTAAAATAAATTGTCACCCCTGAGGACTAAAATAAAATGACTGAAAAAAGTAAAAAGGGTCTGCGCTCTCAAATTTTTTCATATGAAACACAGCAGAATTATATTGTTATTTGCTAGTAACTGGGTGAGCGCGGTCCTTCCCCGGTCAAGGCGACCCAATCGTGCTGCAACCCTGATTCTCTGCAAGGAGTTTCTACCCCGTACCAAACCACATGTTGTGACTAATTAAAACGTAGAAATAGTAAATGCTTTATATCTTTAAATTGGGCTGCAGTGGTCACTTACCTGGTACAAGTGGGTGGACAGTGAGTTTTATAAAAATTAAATAATCATTGACATGCAAAATCTTGTTTATATATATATATATATATATGTATATATATATATATATATATATATATATATATATATATATATATATATATATATATATATATATATATATATATATATATATATTAGATAATATCGTCTTTTTTTAATTCAGTAAAATGCTTTAAGGTAATAACTTCTTTAGAATTTTAAAAATAAATACTAATTCCAACGACGATCTGCCCGTAGACATATGAGCCGGACTTGAAAACAATTTACTGCAAGGGTTGAAACAAATATTATGTCATCATTATTAACCACGGCTGCGTTATATGAAACGGGATGTTGTTCATTTTAATTTAACCTATAATGACAGACACGTGTTTAGCATTATTTTTCTTTTAGGCACGGAATGTGCGATTGATTATATCCTATCTTGGTTCTAAGATCGCAGAGCACTTAAATGATAATTATATGTTACGATAAAATATTAAAAATAACGTAATACAAGTATCGTGTAGTGGCTGCGTGTGAATATTCACCATATTGTCCCCTAGGTTTCGTTAGAGACGACAGAGGGAACAAAACAAGGAAATGGGCAATAGCGTCTTCTTAAGATCGAATAGAAAATAAAAAAATCTGCGGTCGCCGACCCGATGATGACGATCAAAATATACTATAAAAGTATTTTTGCGTATGAAATGGTAAGTATGACAAAAAGTAAAAAAAAGATAAAAGATAAGAAGATAATAGTATCCGATTTAATGGCGTTGTTACGACCCTAAATTACCCCGACAAAGGTCGATTGAGCTAGGGCCCACAGGAACCCAATTCGATGGGGAACAGAGGGGAGGGTCCAATGACCTATGGATAATTAAATTATAACGGCTAGATACGCAAACACAAAATTTACCGATTGGCGGAGGTAGGGTTGACCACGAGGTACCTATCAGGTGGAAAGTGATGTGCATGTAAGTAGTGTGTACACTGTGTAACCTGACAGCCCCGCTGCTCCAGGACTGCCGATCCAAAGGCGCTGCTTTTCACTTTACTATGTTAATTCATAAACTTTTTTGACATTTAATTAACTTCAAATTCAACCAAATCAACGTTAAGCAATATTAAAACAAGTGATACGCTGCAAAACTTAAAGACGGTTGGTCAAGGTTCGAAGTCCCAGGTTCACTTAGCACAAAACTATAACCACGAGAACGAACGCGGTCTCTTCTCGAGGCACAAAGTTCAGCGTTCTCCCGACAAAATAAAAGTCTTATCACGCTATCAAACGACGCACTAACAACTCGTCGATGCAAATTAATAGCAATCTAAGTAAATTAAATAACTCAAAAATCAAAACGCAAAAAAGCCTCGTTGTCACGTATATTAACGACAAAATACCACAACATGGAGTCCGCCGAAATGCGACGCAAACAATTATGTAACTCCCGACGTTCCGTCCGACTGGGCCGCTTGCAGCGTCGTATGCGCACAGCAAGCCCCCCCTTCCCGCGCAAAGCTAACTGGTTCCTCATACCGCTCGAGACGCGCGTCCCACTAGCTGCAGCTCGTAAAAATCGTGCGTAAACAGTCGTATTAAATGAAGTCATAGTGCGCTTTTTAGACCACGCCCATATGTTGATCATCTTTCAGTATCGTATCTTCGTCGTGTAGCCCAGATATTCCTTTGGATTGAAAATTATACGCGATCATGTGATACTCTGTTATGATACTGTTTCTTATATTTCACACAAAACCTCGAACCGCGTACAAGTAGGTGAGAATTGGCTTCTGCGTCACTTGCTCTCACTTCGCTCGAGCTACATGCCGCTGAAGACGCCAATTCTCTCCAGTAGAGGTACAAAATTTTTAGTTTAACCAAATTAACGTCTACATACTCACAGTTCTATCCTGCGGGACCAAGTGTACTTCCACTTCCAGTTGAGTTATTGAGCATTATATTCAGAGCGTTTGCGAGATACTGCTGGTATTGACGCATTTATATAATTAATTTCTAATAATACAACTTGTTTAGCCTAACTTCATTGTAGTTAGTGCAAATAAACTTTTTTTTGATAGTTATACTTAATATATAGTGTTAGCTCTTATTACTTGGCCGACTATAATTATCATTACCTCATTAGCAAAATATATCGTATTAATATAAAACATCTATAATTTATTTTGTTTATAGTCAGGTTTGCGAAGCTCGGCTTATGCTAATGTAATTGATAGAATCAGTCGTTACTTTGCGGAAATCTATTATAATAAAGATATTAATTAATTTGCAACCAACCGCTAACTAAATAAAATGATGTGTCTTACCTGGATTGAAGAGCGCCTCCCGCCCTCCCTCAATTGTTTTATTGTCAAAGCGAGTGCACGTTGATTACAACGCTCGTCAAATATCATCTATATTGGTGAGTTGAATTATTTTTTTTATTATTTAGAAATTCAGCCGCCATTACCTTTTTTTGACTTCATACTTGTTTTGGTTAATTGCAGATCATAGCCAACACTGGGAAACACAATGATTCTAACCCCATTACTAATCCGTATTATTATGCACAGGATGTTGATAAATTTACACTAAATTATTACAACTGAAAGGAGCAGCTTCACGATTTACCACCAAATAGAATAGCTATTAATGAAGAGCGGCTATCGAAATCAAAGAAATGTCACAGAAAGTGAAACCGTTCTCAAGAAGAATCATCATCATCATACATTATCCGCCAAGATAAAGATAAACGAGGTCATCGTCTGATTAAAATCAGCATTTGCGAACTTAACGAGCAAGAAGAAAAAGTCATCCGCGATCTTAGTGCTAATATAAGTGTTTAATATGTTATGGATTCAATGTATGATGAAGTGTTAGATGCTACAAATTGTCTCATAAAAAAATAGGTGAAAAATTATGTGAGAAATATGTAGTACTTTAAGTAATATAGCTTGTAAAATATAATAAAAGTTTTACATTGAATTTTATTGTTGTTTTATTATGTATCATTATTATTCAATTGTGTAGAATAAAAAAGAAAGGGCATTTATTTTTACAACGAATGTATTTATTAACACTAAATATTAATTTATTTTAAATTAATATAAAGTTATAAACATGATAATACATGTAACTTATGCTATACATTTATCTCTTACTAACTTATACAATACATAGTAGTAGCATTACATAGTTTTACATTCAAATTTATTAAAATATAGTTTTATAGTGTTCCCACGGTAACGTATTGTAGCCATCTGCCATAATTTGTCTCTTTTCATCATCTCTATTAAGTACAAGTTTATCAACTTTTTGAGTAAATATCTGATGATTCTTTGATCTAATCATACAGATACTCTTTCTAAAGTTTTCGTTAGACCATAACGCTCGTTTATATTTTCCAATATTAAGAATTTCAGTAACAGATTTTTTAATACCCTTAGCTTTCCTCATTGAGGTTGTTTTAGAATGAACACAATATAACTTCGCTCTTAATCCAACAAATTCAGTTATTATATCACCACGCATTTCGTCTTTGAAAAACCCTGGAAGTTTACAATTTACTTTCGTTTTTGAAATTACTTGTACTTGTATCAAAGTATTTTATATTTTTTTCATGTCTTCATAAAAATTATTTGTATTTATTAGATACAGCAGACTATCAGTATAACAGAGTTGCAGCGAATTTTTATACATGCGTTTCATTATAGAGTAATGAAAATGATATAAATGACTCTTAGCTAAATCCAGAATTGAAAACCCAATGTAAATTGGGCGATCAAGGATAACTTTTGTTAGTTCTAACTGGATTGCTACTAACGAATCTGAAATTATTGACATATTTTTAAAATTAGGAGCACTTACATATTTTCAGCTCAACATAGTTTATTAGTCTTATTGGATGTATCTTTCCATACATTAACCAATTTCACATCGACTTGTTTTCGTTTATTCTCTATTGTCTTTCCAAAAATAGAATTGTTTGTCTTTAAAAAAAAATCTCTTACAAAGTCCGAAGCAGCGTTTTGTCTAAGTGTTGTATTTAATAAAATATATAAATGACAATATTTTATAAACTTTGAGCAAAATAAGTCCATGACGTAAACATCCTTTTAAATGCTGATAATGAATAACATATTTACATTTATCGTACAAACTAGCTATTAATTTTTTATGTCTGCTTCCTGGCGGAGCAAACTTTTCTGCTGCAAATGGTAAATCTGAATGATCATCATGAATTTCAATTGGATAGTGCAAATCTACTTCAAGAATATACCTAATATCACTATCATCAGGAAAACTCATTATATCAAATTGATTAATTTCTTTTTCACTTAGAAATTTAAAGTTCCCCGTTGGTACTTTTGCATCATAGCAAAACCATATAAATTTACACAATCAAGATAAACTAAAAAAATGTATTTATCCTTGCTGTCATAATAGGAAATGTATTTATTGTTTACTATTGCATATCTTAGAGAATATTGAGCAAGACCACCACGAATTCCTTGCTCTAAAAATTTATACATTTCAATATCTGGAAGTAAATCTAATTGTATGTTCGTATGAAACAACATAGCATCCCAACTTAATGATGGGGATGAGACATAGTAACATGGGTCAAGACTAAATGTTTTAAACTCATAGCTCGGAATTTTTCAAAAACATCACACAACAGTAATACGTTACATTTTAAATATAAATCTAAGTTACGGATGTTAAAATCATTCCATAGCTTCAATGCATGACTGTAATCTTCATATGAAACAGATTGAGATGTAAGTTGATTGAAAAATTTCGATTGCTCTGGTAATTGATTTTCTTCATACCGATCCCACGAATCTATAAAGTCATAACAGTAGATACCTTATTTTCGAACTAAATTAAATAAATGTTTATCTTCAAAAAACTTACGTAAATTTTTAAAATCTTTCGCTTCCATCGTTTTCTTTAAATTATCTAAGCTCGAGCTCAAAAATTTGAAAGAATCAATAAATTTAAACTAAACTAAGTACTTATTATTATTATTATTATATATAACCGGAAAGGTTGTGAAATATTATAGGTTGGAGTGAGCATGTCTTAGGTTTTAAATTACATTCGTTATGAGCAGGTCTTCTGTATTTCCAGTAAAGTGATTATGATCTGCAACTATGATATCTGTATTACTAAATATTTTTTACACAAATGACATTCCTTTCCTTGAAATTATTCAAACAGTCTCGCCCCGTTTCACAGATTGTCAGAGGTGTATTATTTGAAAGTAATTTATGTAACCGTTTAACATCTTTACTGATTGATTCAATAAATTTTTTGCACACTCTTATTACCCTCTATGGGAAACTAATTTATTGAGTTCGGGCTTAGAATCACAAAATATATAATATGTAAAACAACTAGTCTCATGGATTTGAATATTTTCCACATACGTTGTTTTGTTTTTGTCTGAATACTCATGTAATAAACTCTCAAAGTCGCCGTATATTACAATAGGAATTCTTTGAGTGTTTTCATAGTTTGAAAAAAAGAAAGTTTAGTATTTTCTTCCGGTAAAATGGTTTCGATCCTCACACAATCATGACTTAAAAGTTTTTCTGCAGTGTTAAAATATAAACAAACATTCTTCACATAAATGTATTTTAGATTTATGCTTAGTTAATTGCTTGTGTACGAGTTTATCAAACCTTTTTATCAAACAAAAATGATATTTATCATTTTTATTTAAGTAAAATAAGTTTACATGCTTTATCTTTCTTTTTAAAGTTTTATACAGCGGCCCGGTTACATTATTTTTTTTTATTATAATTCATTTCCTCGAATAATTTAATATCATTAAAACTTGGAGGAAATAACATATTATCTGTTATTAAAACTTCTGAGTAATGAGGGTATGAATTCACTCTATTAGGATTACTTGTAGTTGGATACTAATGAGCTAAAATACTCCAAAGAAAGCAGAGTTTATCGTTATTTTTTAAATTTAAGCACGATTTTATATTACGTATTTTTTCAGGTAATGGTATATACAAACCAAATCTTAACGGATTATATTTTACAATATTTAATTCTAAGTGTCTTATTGCCTCAATAGTCCAACCTGATTCGCAAAGCTTGAATTCTGAACACTTGTTCTTAATTTTTTCTGCAAAACTGTTGTAAACAGACGATATATCAGTGTTTTGATATATAATTTCATACTTAGTATTAAAAGATTTAATAGATGATTCACTATTCTTGAGTAAAGTATATGTAACAAACATTTCAAAACTAATTTTTAATGTTGTATCTTTCTTCAAAATTTGTTTAATTAGTTGAAGAGATGTGTGTGAAATATCAGATAAGAAAATTTCAGGTGAAATAGTTAATTTTCCAGGACTAATTATGTAAGTGACAATTCTGTTCTTGAAAGTACATGCAGTAAGCGGTTGGACTTGTGAATATAGAACATTTTGTGAGCGGAATAACGTTTAACATGCACGCCACGGGGCTTGCAGAATAAAATTTTTTTAGTTATTATTATTATGAATACAGATCAGTTTATTATAATAAAATATAGTTGTTTGGTTGTTAGACTTTGAATTTTAGTTTTATAGGTTTATTTTGATTTTATGGTTATGTTATTAAAAGTACTTAAGCCGGGTACCAAATATTTTTAAAAATAAATGATAAAACACTTCACACAATCGGTCAGCTGATGGAATAGCCACCAGCTCGCGGAAGTTAGAGATGCGCACTTCGATGTAGTATTCTCCTCGCTTCGAAGGCTCGCTCCGGTGCATATATCCCAAATCTGTTCGGTATGATAAGTAGCTTTTAAAAATCTCCGCTCGGATAGGTTCAGAATATTCTTCCTGGAAACAATAAAAATACTGTTTAAATAAAAGCATACTGATAAGCAAAGAATAATACTTATATTCCCTCTTACCCTGCATAAATATATGATACTCATAACATGACTTAGTAGTACAATTCACTAACAATTGTATCAATCACACCGATCGTCTAAAAATATAATTATATACGTTTTCATAAAAAAACTTTACCTATGACTGATAATTTATTCACAACATCAAATCAATAGAAACGAACTTTTCATCATGTGAATGGTAACTCAAGCTATTAAAATAAAATAAGGTTTGCTTACCTCAGAATCTGGAAAAAGGTTTAATTTACGTTTCCTGCTGGTCGAAGCTGGGGTGAGTTGTATCAGAGATGTATCAGACTCAGATTCCGAATAATTCAACTCGTTTCTTGGACTTAGGAACTGTTGTTTTAGTCTACATTCGCTGGTTTCTTAACCGCTTTCTTCTTTTGTGAAGTCGACTGTACATCAGCGTCTGACTCGAAGGGGTTGGAATACCTAAAAATGTAATACAAATAAATCACTATACAGGAACACTCATATGAAAACTTATAAAGCGAAATATAATATAACTTTACTCTAACATAATATAACAAATTAATTATTATTCTATTGTATTTAATGAATGAGGAGACTAAATGTTACGTACATACTTCCTGTCTTGATGATGATGTCGAACACTTCCGAGTCTAGTAGACTGTGAAAAATACGATGCAACTAATGGATAAACACCTCCCGACGTCATATTTATACCCTAAGTTATAATGCTATCTTCACTTGGAAGTATTTTAATTTGACATATTTTAAAATAAAGAAATATTTCATTTGGTAACTTTTGCATTGATATGTATTAATGTTATTCGTAAGGAATATTTTTGTTTATTAACTTTAGAACTTTAAATTCTCGTATGTGAAAATCACTTTGCATAAATGTTGCATACGATGCCGAATTAACGTTTGCAGGTATAGCAGCGGAATGTCATCGGGCGCCGGTCAGACGATGTAACATGAGACGACAGTGTTTTACACGTAAACGAGTATATTTCACAAGATTATGGAATGGGCCAGCATATAGCGGTCTAATTACAAAATAAATGTACTTATTAAATTTAGTTCCATTATAAATATATTGGTTGCGCGAAAAATCACTCGTATTTTTAATTTTATTCGAGGGTAGGCTGCCAAGTGTTGTCCTTTCCTTCACCTATCGTTCCTCCGACACACCGAGGTGGTGGGGTGAGAGGGGAAAGAAGATAATTCTAGAATGTCGCGTGATTCTCGCAACCAACGAGAAGCGCGCCCGACCGAGATGCATTGATAGGAGGGCCGAAGCAATATAAGCTGGCACACGGCCGTCGTGCGCTCTCTTGCCTTTGCACCGCTGGTTGGAACCCCACCGCCTGGGACAGTCGCGTCCTAGATGGCTCTTGCCCACGCGCACCGCTACTTTCAAACCGCACCAACCTGGAACAGTCGAGCTCCAGGAGTAACCGCCTCACCTAGTGTGAGATATCGTCGCGTATATATATATATATATATATATATATATATATATATATATATATATATATATATATATATATATATATATATATATATATATATATATATATATATATATTTATATATATATATATTCTTAGTTATGAAAAGACTTGTTCTGTACACCCCATTCCCTTTCGAAAACCCGCTTGCACATCCCAAATTTTTCCATCAGTTTCTTTCAATTAACACCTTAGCATACAGTTTACCCACAATACTAAGCAAGCTGATACTACGGTAGTTTTTGCAGTCCTGCTGTGACCCTTATCCTTTATATATTGGTACTATAACTGCTTTACACCAGTCATCCGGTACCCGTTTTAATTCCCAACACAAATTAAACAAGGTGTACACCAGGCCTGCCACCACTCCCTCTCCAGCCCTTAGCATCTCGAATGATACTCTATCATATTCAGCTGCCTTACCTGCTTTCATGCTTTTCATTGCTTTCATTATTTCAACTTCACATACCTCCATACCCCTTTCCACTTCTTTCGGAATTTCTTGTTCATTTAATTCAGACGACTCTTCACTCATAAACACGCTTTCAAAGTATTCCTTCCATCTGTTTAAATTCTAAACTTCATCATTCAGAATACATCCATTCTCGTCTCTTACAGCATTAATTGTAGGCTGTTTTTTATTTCCCCCGGCAGTTCTTACGAGTTTCCAGAACATTTTTATATTAGCCTGGAAATTATCAGATATCCTTCTATCATTCTTATCCGTTCTTTCTTTCTTTTTCCTTTCAACTTCTTTTACTCTCTTATTTAGACGTCTAAATTCTGCCTTTTTTCTTTCAATCTCATTATTCATACCACCAGAATTACCAGCTTTAGTTGCTAGTAAATCTAACCATGCTTTCTTCTTTGATTCAACTTACACCCGTTCCTCATCATACCACCACAATGTATTCCTTTTCCTTTCATTTGTTCTCTTACTTACACCACATACTTCGGTGGCTGCATCCAGCAAACCTTTCTTAATATTATCCCATACAGCATTCAAGTCTAAATCATTCATACACAACTCATTCAAACACCTAATATTTTCTCTCAGTCTGCATTTATACTTCTCTTTCACATCTTCATCTTGTAACTTCTCTATTCTTATACGCTGTAACGCAGTGGTAGACACAGATGTCCGATGCCGCCAACTTGAAAAGACCATTAATTCGACGTAAGACCAAGTAATGATCCGTCCCTACGTTGGACCTCCGGTAAACCCTTGTATCTACGACTGCGCTCCTCAATCTTTCATCCATTATGAAATCTATCATGCTTCTATCATCACCTCTTTCCCATGTATACATGTGAATCTTCTTACGACGAAAAAAAGTATTCGTCACAAAGAGATTCTTTTCCACACATACGGTGTGGAGGTCTTCACCATTCTCATTTATACTTTCATCACCAAACGTTCCCAATATCCTTTCATAACCAGACCTCCTCACCCCAACCCTTCCATTAAAGTCTCCTAACATAATAATATTTTCATTTTCCTTACATTTTGTCAACACCATCCTTACCATGTCCCAAAACTGCTCTCGGATGTAAGTGGGCTTAGACATGTCTGGGGCGTATACCCCTAGCAAAAACAACTTCTTTAAGCCCACTTTCATTCGTATCCATAGCAGCCTCGGGCTTACACATTCATACTCTTTCACACATTGACCCATTCTTTCTGAAAGGATGAAACCGACTCCCTGGCATGCCCGTTCGGTCTCGTCTACACCAGACCAATACGCGGTATACGTGCCATGTGTAGTGGCATCCTTTTCCTTTCGTTTCGTCTCATTTACACATAACACATCCATTCCTCTGTCATTCATCGTTTCGCATACTTCATCCATCTTATCATTCATTGCTCCACATACATTCAGCGTAGCCAGACGGGCTTCCGCAATCCACTTTTCGCCCCTCCGGGAGACAGAACGTGACGGGTGGTGAACCTCGTCGCCGGTTTTTCTCCCGGAGATTCTTCGCACCCCTGCCCCATTAAAGGGGCGCTGGGAACTCGGGGCCATTTCTTTTATCTCCTGACTCATGGTGCGAACAAGGGGTGGTGGTAGGTTTTACGCCGCCACCACACGGCAGGAAGCCAAGTCTACTTTTTCGGCTTTGTCGCTCGTTTAGCACCACCCGGGGGACACGTGTAGGGTGGGCCTAAGGTTTGGTGGTCGAAAACTACGGACGCGAGCGAATACAAAAATACAAAATATAAATAATACAAAAATAATTTATATTAAATCAGTATAAACTCATTCAAAATGAAACTACAAAAAGATTAATTTCTACTTAAGTAAATAGCTTCTGAAGCTAGTAATTAGTTACATATTTGGCAATAATAACAGCTTGTTTCATTTAGACGTATGGTTGTTTTGCACGAATCGTGAAATAGCAGCTCAATGCTACTGTGTTTCGTAAGGTGAGTGCAAAAACCGGAGGCCCTCTTTACTGGCAAAAAGGAAATTCATCTTAGTCATCAAGGTAGACAACCCATCTGCATTTTGAATCTTAATGGTCTTTGGTCTTTGGGCCAAAGCTTCCACTTACCATCGGGTGGACTGTATCCTTCTTATAATACTAATTATTTCAATTCCAAGTAATACATTATTATCTGTATTAGCATACGACATACGTATATGTCACGTTACCGTAACGTGTGATGTAAAGCCATATGGCAATCAAATAAGTGGTGTTTACGCTTCATGTTGCGTATAAATTAATTGCCTTATTGTGATTCAATCGGAATTGAACATCAATGTGCAATTTACTTATACACAAACTTTGGTCTTTCATATTAAAAACAACGTACCATACCACGACTATTTTGGATCCATTTCCTTTTTGTTTGATAATGTTTTCTTTTAATTTTTATGGTAAAACGCCCACTACTTCGTTTCGTACCCTTCAACAGCGTAGCGTCCCATGACCTTATTCACGACGAGAATATTTGGCAGTTTAAAAAAACATGGAATAAGGATAACAAAGGAACACACAGTATACCTGATGTTAAGTGGATTCTGTGGTCCATGGAGATCCACATACATTTAGCCCCCCTTAAGGACCAAAATGCAGATGCGTTGTCATCACTGAGGACTGAATGGAATGATTCGTTTCCAGTAAAAAGGGTCTCCGGTTCTGTACAATCACCACACAAAAAATAGGTGAGTTGGGGTGCTACTTTACGCCGCTAGAGCCTCTACGCTATCATTTCTAAATATCTTACTTTATATTAATATAAATAATTTTCACAAGATAAACACTTTAAGCTTCTACTTATGCGTTTTGTGAACAAAATAACCTAAAATCGATAAAACGAGTTTTAAGTCGTATATATATATATATATATATATATATATATATATATATATATATATTGAACGGGGATGATACGGTGACTTAACGTTGTTGATACGTTTTGGTAAGAGTTAACATTTTTATGTCATTCAGAGCAGGTTTACAGTATAATCCGTAGTAGTGGGATGAAGACATTTATTCATAAAAAAATAAATGAATTAGTTTTTATTACGCCAATTAGATCTTGACGTAATACTGAATGTAAAGTAGTACACTAGTACACTTAAGTAGTAAATAGCGTTTAAAATGTAAAGCATCTAGCCAAACTGCTTGCCAAGCATAGTAATTATGCCAAATCTCTTCTTCAGAATATTTTTCCTACTCACAGGCATTGAATGTCTTCAAATCAATAATGACAAGAACTTTCTAGCTAGACAATTCCGTTTTACCGTTTAGATACCACCACTTTCCGCCAGATGAAATTGTATAAAAACACCAGACATTGCACGAAAAACTTAGTATCGTACAATTTAATAGTACGTGAGAAAGCGGAGTTCGATCAATACAGCACTAATGAAATTTAGATTTTCCACGTCCGCTTTGGTAAAAAAAAGAACATCGTGAAATCGGAAAACCGTCATGAATGGAAAATAAATGAATAAAATAATATTTCGGGGATATATTTAATTGAATGGGACAACGACTGTGTCCTGCAGTGGGACGTGTTTTAATTTTAGTTAGCTTAAAGTAAGTAAAGAATGTCCAAATGAAATTTTCTCTGATGATAGCCTCGTACAAATATCTCAATCTTGCGCGATCCCCCGTTTTTATGGAGTGACGATCTAAGAAACCCGCAGGTAGTTGATGGATGCAAGTAGCTTAGGACCGTACTTCGTTGCAATTGACGGGAGAAGCTTACGTCAAACAGTTGATAGTAGATAAAGGCTTAATTATATTAAAGCTTAATTACAACGCTGTAATAAGAAACCTTATTAAGTTTCATATTTATTTAAGATGTCTATCTTACCTACTTGAGTTGATTTTCATTTCATATTCTGTCAATGACATTAAATTTACTGTCTTGAAAGAGGTATTTTGCAAGTAAAACAACTGGGAAATGGTGAAAATTAATTTTGTACTTTTTAATTGCATTTGTCAAACGCCGTAATGAGAACAACGTCAGCGAGTCGAGAATATATTAAATCTAAAAGTTTCTTGTGGACTATTTATTCTACTTGCTGCTTCTATTTGCTATTCTGAAAACTAATAGGTAATGTTGGTTGATCAAAAATATCTCATTGGTTGATAATACCACCAGCAGGGTACAAGGACAAAAGCCGAATATATTAAAGTAAAATATATACGCAGAACGTGTAATGTGTAGTAAATCTACTACCCTTAATCATCCGTGGGTTTCGTAGGAGGCAACAGAGAAAACAAATCGGGAGATAGGCAGCATCATCCCGTTGATAACAACACAAAATAGTTCAATATTGCGGTTGCCAACCCGACAGACAGGCGTGGCAACTATGGCTAATATTTCTCCATATAAAGCAATCTAGGGGGCAGGTCTATGTTCAGCAGCGAATTTTATTAGGCTGTGACGGTAGCGGTGAGATGAAAAAGATAACTGATAATGATTTCTTAAATTTACGTGAACACTACACATTGAATAAAACTAAATTGAAGGATTTTATCGCGTTTAATTAACTACTTTTACTTATTTTTAATTCCCAACGTTTCGGATGCTCTACAGCACCCATGGTCAGTCCCCCCGTGATCACCGTGCTGCAAAGCACCCGATACGTCGGGAATCAAAAGTACGTAAAAGTAGTAAATTAAACGCAGAAATTAAAATCTGTCAATTTAGTTTTATTCAACGATAACTGATGTTGGAGATGACCTGATAATTAACAGCCATTCTCCTGCTGAGAACATCATACCGATGGCTCCTAAGTATAATGAGTCAACTACAAAATTCAAATTTTACAGGAGCGCCAGTCAAAGATTAATTATTTATAACTTTTTCAGTTTTTGTACTAGGATGTTGATTTTTTTTAAGTTTGTGTTATTTTAAGATTTGAGACACTTATATAATAAAGTAGTGGACCTGTTTTAGTGAGTTTCCAAGATAATGTAGTTGGCTTAGTGTACATCATATAAATCATGACCTATAATGAGCTAACTGTCACATACACTCGTTTACAATGTATTTGAATATTCATCATATCTTTAGGAAAAAGTATTAGGTTTATAAATACATAAATACAGTATTGTAATTTATTTTCTTGGACTAGTTAACTGACACTGTATGTACAATTTAAACGATAATAAATTAGTTGACTCATTATACACTGATTTTTATGTCCGAAATCGGTTAGATGAATTAGCAGTAAATTGATATATCTACAAATTGAGCAAGATTTTAGCTTGTTAATTTTTTAAACAAAAAATTATATAATTTAAACAAAAATAACATTGTTTTTATATTTTTAATTATTTATTTAAATATTATATATTTCCATAAAACAAAGAAATTTCAATTTCTGTCTTAAATAAAGGTAGAAAACAAAATTATATTTGTATGAGTCTTTTAGTATTAAAATTACTTAACAAAATTAAACGCCTTTCTTCTCTTCCTAATCAGATATTTAATTAATTTTTGGAGATATTTGTTTTAATAAAATTTAATAAAATAAAATATCTTCAGGAAAAAACAATATCTAAGTAGATAAATCAGGGTTTTTTCAATCAGAGTCGGACTCATAGTTATTAGTATTGCCCGTAATTAGACTATTATAAAATAAATGATATTCTTTTGGTATGACTTGACTTTTACATAGATCCATAAGATCTTTGTGTTTATTTTTATCAATTGGCAGGGGGTTTTCATAAGCTTTGCCTAGAATTAGATCAACCTTTTCTTTTTGGTTGTTTCGTGTATTCTTCGGTTTATTCCTACAGTCAATCCATTTAACAGAATCATCTTCATAGTTATACTTAAATATAATTTTAAAGGGATCTCTTTCTTGTATTTTAATTTCACACACTTTGTTCCACGACATTTTAGTTCCATCGCTAGTGGATGTCCAATTAATGCAGTGTTTGAGATGTCTTTTAAAATCAAGAATTGACTCCTGTGACATTTCAGTAACATTATAGGGCTTGCCATCTGTTTTAGCCCATTGAAATGCGGCATACCACTGGTCTGGGGTATAAATAATCCTGTCTTTAGTTTGTCTCTCAATCAACGCATGCATGCTGTCCCCTTCGTTTTGGGTATGGCCAACGACAAGGAAACGATGAATAATATTTATATTAAATTTGTTACAAATATACATATACATTAAAAATACGATTCTGTTTCGATTCTGGCCTCCACAATTGTCAGACCAAAAACGATACTCTTTTATACCTTTGGATACTGTCATTTCAATAAATTTATAAATACTGCTTGCAACTTCATTAGCTCCCCTTTTAGCTGTTTGTTGATGCCAAGAATAGCAATACCCTTGCAAAGATGCCATATCAAAAATGGTGAAATTATACGTGGACAGTTTTCTTTTATAGTAGAATGTACTTACATTCCCATGAGGTACATTTAAACATTTCTGCAAGTCAAAAGTACAAGCTAAAACTTCTTTACTTTGTATTGCTAATTCCTTGTCTTCTTTTTTCAATTTTTTGGCTGTTTCCTTTTGTTTTAAATGATTTCTTTGATGTTGTATTTCTTCTTCGGTAGGCTGTGTTTTATTTTCAAATATGTGACATTCTTCGCATGCATCCTTTTTGGGCTTATGTAAGGCAATATTTATATTTTTGTTTATTATATCACGATATTGTCGTACAGAAGACGCTTTGCTAGAATAAGCGTTCGAATCAAACCACTCCTCATAAAGCTTATACATCTTGGGAAATGACAATGAGCCATCCAAATACTTACGTTTCAAATCTTTGCGAACGTAATGAGCTTCAACGGGCGCGAGAGCTTCCATATGATCAATGACACTACGTACCATATCGATGGTTATAGTTTTTGGATGATTTACATGTTTTCCTCGTTGATCGGATTCTACAAACCCTTTTCCACGGTCAAATTTTTCTAGAGCAGTATAAACAAAGTTAAAACTTATCGAGAGGGTTCTAAGGAACATTGTTTTACAAACAGATATTCGTTTTGTCTCTACATTTTCATCTGATTCCAAACATGGTAAATAATATTTAATAGTGTATAGCCGCTTGGAATTTTCAGAAACAGTTGAGCGCGCTTTAGGTAGTTTTATAACGTACTTAGTGATAAAGTCCCACTGTCGTGAATGATTGCCAATTCTCCAAAACATCTTAAAAATTCTTTTTCGGTTCTCTTCTGGTATCCTATCATAACATTTTTGACGGCAGCTTTTAGGACAAGGTGGCTTTAATTGTTTTTCAGGGTGTATTTTTCTATTTCTACTGGTGTACTCTAAACCTCTATTCACTTTGTATTTTCTTTGGCTATCCTTCCATTCTTGCTTATACAACTCCCTTAAGCAACCCTTGTCTTTTTTAATATTTGAACTTCGCTTGCGTCGATTACTTGGCTGATTAGGAGTACTAACAGCAGAATCAGTATCTTTTATATAAGACGAATCACTAGATTGATTATCAGGTACGGAAAAACTAATGTTTATGGGACTATTTGGACTAGAAAACGAGATTGCTGGGGAAGGTATGGGGGTCGTACTGGTCTTAGACTTAAGTCCGTTTACAGGTATCCTGATAGGTGAGGATTCTCTTGAATTTCCTATTATTGATGGCGAATAAACTGACTCAGGTGAAGTATTAAGAATACTATCAGGAAATATAGAGGCGTTGGATGGCAAATCTTCTAGAATATGTTCACTGTCTTCTAGGTCTACGTGGTCTATAATTGACAGTTCATCTTTGGTAAAGTTAGCATCAGGTGGCAAAGGAGACGACTCTGAAAATAAAACAAACATGCTCTTTTTATCATGCAAAACAATAAAAAACAGTCTCTTGAATCTATGTAAAACAGTATCACTTTATAAAAAGTTTTGAGAGTCAACTACTAAAATGTAGCTTCATGTATTTATAATTATATGTATATGAATGAAAAATTATAAGATTCATGAAACTTTTGCGGGCACCTCATCATATTATAAATGTAATCATCCTATGGGTGTTGTAAAAGGTTACGGAGGGAAACCGAAACTGGAGATGGACAGCAGTACTTGACAACGACTCAAAATAATAGAAAAATTACGGTTGCCAACTAACTTGCCCAGTGTGGCACCTAATATATGAAGGATAACCATTAATGAGGCAAGCTATGGCAGCTTATACTAACCGACTGACGGAAGTTTAAAATAAATATACTGAGTCAAGTGTTATACTACTGTTAACTAACACGACGTATACTGGTCTATCTCAAGTTAACCCAGTATAGAATGTACAGAACATTTAATAGTTTGTAATCGAAAAATATTGTGATTATTTACTGTCATAATTATAATTTATATAAGCTAATGTAATGAAAAACTTAATTAACTTACCATTTTTATGAAAAGATTCCACTAACTCGTTATTTTCAAAAATTTCGTGTTCGTTATTTTTGTCTTCTGAATATGTTAAATCTACTAAATTTAGCATTAGCCTTGCTCTAGCGTTTTGTTGTGTTCTATCCATGCTTATTTAAATTTAAACACAATAATTTTTACCTTCAATCTAATAAAATTACCGTAATACACACACCTAAATTGACACACTCACGCGCCAAGCGAACGCTGTATACTGGTCCAGTGTGCACATGTCGCTTAAAGTACCCCGCCCGCGTCCCGCGTATACTGATTTCGAGTAGTTAGCTTAGAATACGCCGTATGGCAATTTTAAATTCCACAACATAAACCATACTGGTTTATGTTGTGGAATTTAAAATTAACGTTAGATTATATCCAAGAATAGTTACGCATTTTAGGTTTTTTCGATATAATCTGATAGATAATATGTTTTTACAATCAATACCATCAAAACCTGAAAATACTTAAAAATGTTAGATGACTCACTATACTTAAGAGCCATCGATACGTAAGCAGAATGCCAGCACAAAAAACAACACAATTCTGCAGTGCTTTTATTCATTTTTAAAGAAAAGGGGATAAACGAGCATACGGCTCAAGTGATGGTGATATCCGTTGTCCATGAATAACTTTATCACAAGGAAACTTCACCAGAGGAATTGCAGGTGCGTAGCGTGCGTTACCGGCCTTTTAAAAAAGAGTTAACTTGTTCCTTGAAGGTCCCTAATATTTATTAATAGTTGCGGTAGACGGCCAAGCGTCCAGTTAGTGTGATACCATGAGTATTGTTGCAGTGTACTATAGCAGAATTTGGCGGTTGGCACTAACCCGAACAATAGTAGTGGTATTCCCCGTGGCAAAAAATGCGAAATGATGCGACATATCTTCGTACATTTAACCTTTTTTTATAGGATAAAGGTGACAAACGAGCAAGCAGTCCACCTGATGGTAAATAGTTAATGCGGCCCAAAGACATCTACATCAATCCTCGATCACGAATAAAAATGCAGATGCGCTGTCCCCCGTGAGGACTAAGATAGAATTCCTCTTTTCTATTAAAATGGTCTCCGATTCTCTACACTCACTATGGCTCTACCACGTATAAATCGTAGCGAGGCATTTTATCCTAGACTTTTGGATGACAACGTGTCTGCATTTTGATTTAAATCGTCGATGGATAAAGTTGATGGATGCAAATAGATCAGGACCAAGGTAAACAATGCTTATGTGTATTCAAGAAAAAAAAAGTAAGTTACATGACAGAAATTAATATACAATTTAAAGCAAAGGGTGCAGGATTATGAGTGGTGAATATGCAAAAACTCTGCTACAAGTATTATCAAAGTTTAGCCCTTCATCAAGTATTTAAGATGTACATAATTTATGCAGGTGGAAGGCCTGCTTTGTCTTTAAATGTTATAGGTACTCGTTATTAAGTTTTGTAATGCCAAATTTGTTTACAGCCTCTCTTGCATTATATATTTGAATATGATGTTACAAAACGGGCCAGGTCTAACTACACTACTTAAAAAACTATTATGTATAAAATTGGTATAAATATAAAATTATAGATATGCAAACTAATTTATTGAATTATTTTCATTAACATTTATTGTGGCGTCTAACCCATTAAGGTAAAAAAATGACGATGAACCATATATCGAAGTGAACTCTCAGTTATCAAGGTGGTATCACATACTTAGATTCTAACTAGAACCATCTTTCAAAAAAAAAAAACGACTTAACTTGCAACATAATTCTTCTGCTATTATTGTTTTCACTAATTATTTGTAGTATATTGGAAAAAGATACTTAAGTCGATTCTTGCTCGTAGTTTCAAAAATTGTCACAAGGTTTTTCGTCGATTTATTCGAGGGAGTGCCATAGCTGTCGACTTTTGATATCGATATTAATATGTCACTTCCACCTGTTTTTTACCAACCAAGAGAAGAAAAATGTGACCAAACACTTTTTTAGTTTAACAAACTTATATTTTAGTAATTGTTTTAAGGTTCTGAGGTATAATGCATTTGAATTAACACGAAAAACAGATTTATACAGGTTCATGGCCAAACGTCATTGATAATGAAATTTATTGAAAATGAAAATGCTGTGAGCACTAAGCAACTATTGAATGTGCACTTAGTTTATATTACTGTCTTAAAATTAAGCATATGTATTAGTGTAACATTTATTGGTGAACCAAAAAATAAATAAATAATGAAATATTACCTTTATAATGGTTTTTTGTGGTACGAACACAACTAAAAACATACCTCACGTATAATATTTAAATCTAAGTGTATCTAAATATATATAATATAAATACTTAGAATAACCAGACTTTTAAGCTATTGCATAGCTTTTATAGCGGGCTCTGAGCTCAGCGACCGAATTAAGAAATTCCGTAAGGAAAAAAACCTAACACCCCAAAACCTAACATCGTCTAACGTCGTTTCAGTTCGGCAGACTTCGGCACGGTGTTTGTGTGCTATATAATAAAAATATTTTAAAGAATATTAACTTCTCATTTATTCAATAAAAGAAAAAAAATCGTTTTCTTATCGGTCACCACGCTCAAAAAGTGTAACTTGAATTAATACTAAAGAAAAAAACAAAGAAAAAAATACTGCATAAATAAAATAAATAAATAGTTATATTTGCATAAGTTGAAAAAAATGCTATGCAATAGCTTTATATCGGGATTTTATAGCGGGTAGTCCCCGAGTGCCATACGTATTTTTTATTATTTTATATCGCTTTTGGTTTGAGCTGTGGTGTCTACAGTATACATTTTTTAATAGAATAAGGATAGTAAACGAGTACTCAGTCCAATTGATACTAAGTGGATATTGTGGCCTACAGACATCTACATTTGTCCTCAATTAAGAATCAAAATGCAGATGCGTTGTCACAACTGAGGACTAAGAGAGAATGACTCAATTCCAGTAAAAAGTGGTCTCCGTATCTCTGCTTTTACCATACGAAACACAGCAGCATTAAGCTGCTATATTACTTTGGTATTCCGTGGGAGCGTGGTCTTTCTCGTTTGAGTCGACTCATTCATGCTGCAACCATATTTATTTATTTAGCTGTAGCACGGCTCTACCACCTCAGTTATTATTTTAATTGGGTAATGTTCATTAATTATTCATATAAAATTACATATTTTTGTAGTAGTAATAAAATAAATCAGAAAATAAACAATAAAAAAACTATTAATCTACTACTAATCGGATGATGATAAATTGGATATTGTTCAGATGTTTCATGTGGCATGTGCAGGGTGCTAAAATCTCATAAAACCTAATATGGCAGATTCACTATACAAATTACTGACTGAAAAATCGTGTTTAATATCGATTGACGTAGGAATAAGGGTTCAGAAAATCTATAAATATTTTCTGAATCCTCAATTAAATACATGTCATTCAGTAATTGTATTATAATATTCCTTTTAACCTACAACTTAAATACTCATTTTAAAATCTTGCAAATTTAACTGTTACCTAAAGAGTTTTACCTCAGAGTTAATGTTACGTACATAATTTTTCTTATGTAAGAGTAAGCAAAAGAGCATGCGCCTCTCCTGATGGTAAGTGACTACCACTGCCCATGTACAATTTCAACATCTCCGGGTACTATAATATATTTTTTTGCTTACAGGTACTGAGAATCCAGGAAAAGCAAGAAAAATATTACGTGAACATTCAACTAGTGAAAAAACCTACGTTATTATCTCTTTTATCTGACTAATAGGCAAGTAAAGTATATTTCTTTAACTATATAACAACTTTTTTGTAACATTGCTTGACCAAAATATCACCTGGTGGTAAATGTGGTTATGAGCCCTCCAGGGTAAATTGCATTGTTGTAATAAAAATATATTCACTCTTGCCTTAAAGATAAAGAAAAGGAGCGAAAAACAGACAGTGGCAAACTAGTGCATTACGGTGCCGCCGATCGTACAACCAATACGATTATTAAACGGGGAATTACCAGAATGTATTCTATAGAATACCGAGAGGATGTTTTCTCTTCTCTGCACCTGTTCTCGAGACTGAGGAGATCTGTTTTAATCAAATCATGGTCAGCAATAAGCCTATTAGCGTGCATCTCATGCTCTCTCACAATCCAAAGCTGCAAATTATGCTTATGGTTATCGGCACTCTGTTTGAAACCAACATCGTTTCATTCACTATCAATTTCGAAACTGATACTTGTGTGAGTTTAACAATTGTTAATTTGTTGATATACCCTGGAGATGCCGTAAGGCGAAACCAGTCCTTCCCATTTTACCCATCTAAACCTGTTTTTAAAATACGCACACACATTCGTTAACGTACGAACGCATACATGCACACAAATTTGATCAAACCTTTAGAACTTATGATAATATGAGACATATAGAAATAGACGGACAGAACAAATTTAAAATTCCCTTTACGACTGAAACAGTAAAAAAAAACTGAATACGTCGCACAACAGTCCATATTCTTTTATAACCGGGAAAAGTCCAGTTTAATGTTAAGTGCTTTCATATATTTACAGTTTTTGTTTAATAAAATCATCGAACATTCATTCATCTGATTGGTAAGTGGCTACTGCAGCCCGTGAAAACCTGTTGCCAACTTTAAATAAAGAAGGCTCCAAATGCGTTGTCACCTACGAGGGCTAAGAAGGAATGCCACATGTAACCATATTGTAATCATATTGGCTCTCTTTATCATTCACGATTTTTATAAAAAAATTGATATTTAAATAATAGATTGCCAGCAACAGTTATAGCGAAATATAATGAATCTAAATAATTTTTAAGGTAGAAAAATCCAAATAAGAAAATGTAACACTGGGCATACCCCGAGGCAGCATATTGGGGTCCCTTTAATTTCTATTTTAAATTAACGAGCTTTTAAACATAATTACCCACATATGCGCAATGTATATCGATGATGCAACTATATTTATTTCTAATTGTGACAAACGATTTTAATTATGAAAATGAAATAAACAAAACATTGAAAAGAGTTCTTGAGTGGTTGCGGTCAATAAATTATGCAGTTAATAAAAGTAATCCTGTCAAAAACTAAAATCTTACAATTTAGAAATTATAAAGTATCTGCCAAATTAATTATAAACGTGACCGATACAGCAATCGAAGAAGTAAAGAACATAAATTTTCTGGGAGTCGAGGTAGATCAACATCTAAACTGAAAGGCACATATTGGAAAATTAATTAAAAGATATCCAGTGCAGGTTACGCATTGTCCATCTTTGTTGAGACTACAAATGTAAGTGTAACTAGAAATGTCTATTTTGGAAACTTTCATCCACTCCTAACTTATGGAACCTATCATATACTGGAGAAACTCAACAGATATACAATCCACATTCGTTCTTCTGAAAAAATGTCTTAGAATAATATGTAACATGCATAGGGTTAAATCGTTAAGAGATATTTTCAGAACGAAGGGCTTACAAACGCTGATTGCAATCTTTATTCTTGAATTATGTCTATATGTAAAAAAATATCCAATAATTTAATTTTAAAAACAAAAAAGGCAAAGAAAAATATTCGTGAACAATATAAATATGATATAAAGTCATCTATTATTAGAAATTAATATTTCTTGAAGTCTTGCAGTAGTATGCTTGGGTTAGTTTGAGTTTTTTAATAAAAAGATCCCAAGCAGGTGGTAGTACCCAGCCTCCTTCTCTATTGAAATCAGGATATATTTTGATTTAAATAGCCACATATCATCCTTGGTAGGAATTTATGTCTTTTCAAGAGGGTTTGTGGCCTGTCAAATCAGATGTAATGAATGATGGGGGCCCTCTAGGATATGATCACAGACTGCAGACTTCCTGTAACGTTGGTGCTTCATGTCAGCTATATGTTCTTTTAGGCGTGTGGATGGAGATGAATGGTCTATTTAAAGCTCGTTTCAATATGTAGCCAATCTTGTCTGTGACACCTCTGACATATGGTACTACAGCAGGTACACACAACGATTGTGGCCGGTTTTACTCGGCCACTATGACGTAGATGCAGGACCCGAACCTTGTTGTCGTGCAGAATATGCCTGACGTGCTGAAGCTTGGTAGCCAGTTGTTTGCTGTCACAGATATCTCGTGCTCTCTGTAACAAAAATTTTGCCCTTGTAACAAACTGTGAATCATGAGAGTGCATACCATTGCAAGACATCAAGACACAGTAAGTTCATTCTGCGTAGATGGAACCATAAGTAATAATTAAAAGCTGAAAGTACTTCGGGTTAACACCAACATCGGGATGTCTGTTACTTCAGTTCCTCGTGACCATAGATGGTGAAAAGTAGCCGAAATGGCGGAAATCAACAATCATGTAAATTAAACACGATTAAATCCGTATAAGCGGTTTGAATCAATGTTTTGCTAGAAGCTAAATGAGTTTTTAAGTATTTAATTTTAATTTCGTTTTCGTTCTTGCTGTATATCCCACATGAGTAGACTTCATCAGTCTACTCATATGGGATAAGATCATTCACAGTTAGCCACACATTTATGCAATAAATCTAGCGTTATCATCAGACCGGAACACAAGTGTTCCGTGTCAGTGTCTGAAGATATTTCTTAATGAAATTTAATATCTCTTTTTATTACACTGAATACAATCCACCTGAAGGTAAGTAGAATCTTGAAACAATGTAGGCTACAGATACGTTGTCACCAATGAGGACGTTTTTTTTTCAAAACAAGGGTGACAAGTAGCACCGTCCAAATTTCGACGGAATCAAGGGCAAAGTGGCAGATTGTACTCTTGGCTCTTGTGTATAATATGTGATCGGAGAGTTTTTGTGTTCTTCTGCGGCGGGTCTAGCAGAACTTAGCTCCGACCGCATGGACAGTTTCCACGAGCTTGTCATTCATATCGTCTACTGCATTGCAATCTTCTAGGCACTGAAAGCGGTTACGTAACTCGAGCTGAGAGGTTTCGGGATTCAGGATTAGAGCACGAGTGGGACGGAGCGTTGACTTCATTAGAGTCCTCTTTAAATTAAAGTTTAGGTTCAGTATGCCCCTAACCATTCGGTGATCACTGCCAGTTTTCACCCTTGCGATCACTGAGACCTCACTGAACAGTTGGCGACTGGTCGTCATAATTAAGTCAATCTCATTTTTGTCGAACCGTCGGGGTTTGACCAGGTCCACTTTCTGTGGGGCTGCTCATGGAAGAAAGAGTTCGTCATAAAGTGTCCCTCTTTCTCCATGAAGTAGGCAAGCTGCTGGCCCCTTGGGTTCCATTGCCCTGTCCCAAATTTCCCTACCTTCAGCTCACCGTTCCTTCTTGTGCCCTTGCCAGTTTTGCGTTGAAGAATATTATGACCAATAGAGTACTATTCTGTTTTATATGACTATAAGTTATGAACATACGCCGTCTCAATTTTACAACACAAACGTTTTTCAGTTGGTCAAAAAAAATGTAAAATTTGAAATGAAACTGTGATCTACACAAGGATCCAAAGTCATACTTGACTTTGTTGTTTATGCCGGCAAGGAAACGCCTATTATAGTTCAGCAAAATTTAGGTGTAAGTGGGGCAGTTGTGGTTACTCTACTGCAAGACTTTTTGGACACTAATTGGAGATTATATGTCGTTAATTGGTACAGTAGCCCTCAGTTGTTCCGATATTTATATCAGCAGGGAATAGTCGCATGTGGGACATGGGTCAGGCATGCCTAAATTTGAAAAAATAAAAAAAGACGAAGTTTGTGCCAAGTATTGTCCTCCACCCTTGATGGCATTGCAATGGTATAACAAAAAAATTATAACAATGCTTTCGACGATGCACGATCATACATTCATACCGTGTTTGTGGGAAGTCAGAGAAGTTTAGAAATTTTTTATTATACAATAAATTAAATAAAGAATTATTATTAACCCTAAAGCGGTTGAATTCGACCGCGGCGCTATTCCGTCAATATTCAAGCGGTCCAATTCGACCGCGCACACCCACGGCATTATAAACCAACTTATATTTAGAGACTACTTTTCTATGAAGAAGTTTGGCATTATATAATCGATATGAAATTTTCTATCCGCTAGTGCAGTAAAAAATAGTTATGCTATGGATATTTATTTACAGTCTACGTTTATTTTGTACGCCATTTTCCCGTGAACGTTATTGTGTTGATTTTTGATTTTTATAGTGTTTTATTAGTGTTTTAAAACACTATACGTGTTTTACTATAAAATTGTAAAGAAAGTTTTTGTGTTAATATAATTTATCTTTTTACGTAAATAATTTCGAGTAATATATATTGAAATAATTGTGATTTTCACGCTGCCGACATTCGCTTGGTATGTTTTGTTTTTGTTATCAAAGTACAAGTCTTTTTGTAATGATCTAAAACCTCACTTTTATGTAACGAATTTTGTACATATCTATATTATAATACCAAGCTTCTTCATAGAAAAGTAGTCTTCAAATATAAGTTTTAATGGTTTTAAGTGCTGTGGGTGGGTGCCGACGCAAGCGACCGCTCGGGATTTACCAGGCGCATGCGACTGCATGAGAATTTTAAGGTGACTGAGGGGTTAAAATAATGCAACAAAATGTCATGATTTAGTAATATATTATATATGCATGAATTATTTTTTAATCTTGTATATGTAATATGTAAAGCTGGACACTTTAGCAATATAAATTTATAGATTTAATAATGATGAATGACTTATGTTTTTTTTTCTTTGTTTCAGATTACATATGTATCAAGAGATTAGTAGCAAACAAGAATGCCGTTTTACGAAGAAATGACCAACATCATAACAAAATGGCTTATAAATGTCGGAAAACATGGATGAAAATTGCTATTGTGCCCCTAATATTCCTTTTACCGTCTACAACTAGTGACTTTACTACAGAATGTCAAAGGCCATGTGACTGTAGATGGCAATCTGGAAATAAAGCTGCAATTTGCTCAAACTCAAGCCTAAGAATAATACCCGCAAACCTTAGCAATGACATACAAATCCTAGATCTCTCTAATAATAATTTAAGGCAATTACACCAGGAGGCTTTTAAGAGAGTTGGCCTAAGTAATTTAAAAAAGTTATTTTTAAGAGACTGTAACATAGGAGTGGTGCATAAAGCTGCATTCATAACTCTAGCTATAATGATAGAACTGGATTTATCAAAAAATTTGATAAGATATTTACACCCAGATACATTTAAAGAAACAGAGAAGTTAAGGTTAATAAATTTAAATAACAACTATATTGATAAGTTAGAGGATGGTACATTCCGAAACTTAAAGTTCCTTCAGAAAGTCGAAATGAGCAATAATAGAATAGTGCGAATTGGTACCAAAGCTTTCGTTAATTTGCCACAGCTGAAGATATTACGATTTGATGGTAATAATTTAAATCACATGAAACCTGAAACTTTAAATGCACTAAGAAATTTATCGGGTTTGGATTTGCACAATAATCCATGGCGATGTGACTGCAATCTACAATCATTCAGAGATTGGGTAATTAGTCACAATTTGTACACTCCACCTACTTCGTGTGCGCAGCCGGCTTCAGTTCGAGATAAACTTTGGAACGAGTTAGATTCTTCAAGTTTTGCCTGTCGGCCTACCATCCTAGAACCTTCTCCTGATTCAACAATTAAAAGTTATGATGATAACGTTACGCTTACATGTAAAGTTGTTGGGAATCCTCCACCAGATGTCCATTGGCGTTTTAATGGAAAACTAATTGAAATTAAGTCTATTGGGGAAATGAGATATTCAATAATAGAAAACACTATGGATTTAATTAAATGGACTAATCTAACAATCATACACGTTCGATACAGCGATAGAGGTAACTACACATGTGTTGCTGATAATCCTGGTGGAAGAGACGAAAAAACTATCTTTCTTATGTTGTCGAAGTACGCTGGAAGGGGTACAATAGCTGGCATGAATTCAGATTCCTTCGTAATTTTAGTTGGTTGTTTAACAGCAATTGTTATTATTTTTGGTGCCATATCAGCAGTATGTTTCATTACCTCTCAAAATACAGATATGAAGAGATTAATCAAAACAGACACACGTTCTTCCAACGGAGAAGTTCTAATTGAAGGTTCAGTCGCATCTGAGACAGACAAAGGGATAAAATCTGAAGTTAATCCGGTGGCTAAGCCCCCTAGAATATACGAAATGCCGTCGTCAATAACTAGCGAAGCAACAGAGATGTCAGAACTTAATAAGACTTTATTGGAAAATGAATCTGTATTAGGTAAGAATATTTCAGATATTTCTTATATTTACGCGAACACTACACATTGAAATCACATAAAATCCGTAAAATCTAGTAGTATTTAAATATTAAAACGTAGTACTATTTAAATATTTAAGAAATGTTTATCTTTAAGCACAGTATAACTACATTAATGTAATATTTTGGTAAAAAAAATATTACTCCGTATTAGTTTGAAGTTAATTACAATTTTTTTATTTTTTGTTTAAATCGATGATAATTTGTGTTTTCTTTTTCAACAGCATCCTTTGAAGAAAAAGTCAATAGCCGTCGACAGGAAGTAGATTTACCCAATAAAATAACAAAGGAAATTTTGGTTGACCATCTAACACAAGAACATCAGACATTTCCCCCTGACCTTCTCTCTTTTCCACTTAGAAACAATAGTCAAGAATCACCTGTATCCAGTGGTATTTCATGCGTTCAGAAAAATTCAAATTTAAGTCAAATACATTTAGAAAGTCCAATCAAATCTCCTATTTATGACGCAATAGTCAACAATTCTAATGTCTACAATAAATTAAATACTAATAATTCGTATCAAGGTACTATACAATACACAAACACAAAAGGTTATGTTACTTTGCCCAGAAGACCAAGATTAAGTTATCATGATAGCATACGTCCTCAAGCATTATCGACGCTTCATCATATCGCACCTTATTATGATAGTTTTAACATGAAAATTTTTGGACACGGAGGAAGTTATTATAGCCTTAATAAAAGCGAAATAGATTTAAGACCAAGCGCTAGATTTTGTTTGCAAGATGACATAGAAGAATTTGAACCAGCACCCTCTCCAGCACCAGGCACCCCTCACGCAACAATTCCAAGAAACAGTCTCAGTTCGCCCAATATTAATAATCAATTGCTGACTTTACAAGCTATGTCCATGAATGCGGCGTTAGGAAGAAAAACATCCAACAAAAGATCTTTAAAAGTGACGTTGGCTGAAAATGACCGTTCCCTTAAAAATCAAATAAAAGATCAGCGAGCGTCTTATAATGTAAATGTATTTAGTGAAACGTTAGGCAGAACAAAAATGATATCAAAACAACCAACTAAACTCAAAAAAAGACATTCAGGTGAAATAAAAGAGCCGTTTCACAATACTGGAGAAAATGCTACACAGGTTTAAAGAGAAAAAGCATCACAACATTTTGAAATGTTTGTTCCTTTAAAACGCAGATACTTGTGCTTATGCTAGTTATATATGCTATACTATACATAGGTCATAACTAATACACTATTAATTTTTAAACCCCATAAGCTTAAATAAAAAATAAAGATTGTAAAGTAAGAGAAACCCATTTTATTGACTGGATAAGGACAAGTGTGTGTAGTTTGTCATTAATATTAACGTCAAAAGAATTATATGTGCTTAATTTAAGTTTTGGTTACACAATAACATTTTATTATTATCGTCATTGATTACGTTACATATTAACTATCTTAATTACCAACAGTTGTATTGATTATGATTTGAGAAATGTAACAATTTGATAAAGTTGAAGTAACTAAAGGACATTATTATGGAGCATTTGACTTTTTTTTCTTTTTTTTTATGGAAAAGGGGGCAAACGAGCATGCGGCTCACCTGATGTTAAGTGACTGCCGCCGCCCATGATCAACCGCAACACCAGGAGAATTGCGGGTGCGTTGCCGGCCCTTTAGAAAGGAGTAAGCTCTTTTCTTGAAGGTCCCCAGGTCGTATCGGTCCGGAAAAATCGCCGGTGGTAAACTATTCCACAGAGAGGTTGTACGTGGAAGAAAACTCCTTGTGAAACGTACAGTGGTGGACCGCCAAGCATCCAGATGGTGTGGATGGTATCGGGACGTTTGCCGTGTAGTGCGTTCACGAAATTTGGCGGCTGGGATTAATCCGAACAATTCCTCAGAGCACTCCCCGTGATAGATGCGATAAAAAAACGCAAAGAGATGCAACATCTCTTCGCAGCGCCAGTGAATCGAGCCGATCGGAAAGCACTCGGTCGTCGACGATTCGAGCCGCTC
Source organism: Parnassius smintheus behrii (assembly GCA_036936625.1). Taxonomy (NCBI): domain Eukaryota; kingdom Metazoa; phylum Arthropoda; class Insecta; order Lepidoptera; family Papilionidae; genus Parnassius; species Parnassius smintheus. The sequence goes on along the minus strand of JAUPFT010000021.1, from coordinate 9,514,803 downwards.
TGCGCTGAATGCGGTCAAGTTGAAGAAGCTGGTACTGGGGAGCCCCAGCCCAGAGATGGGAACAGTATTCCATGTGCGGCCGAACCTGCGCCTTGTAAAGTTGCAGGCGGTGTGCCGGCATGAATTACTGTCCCGCTCTGCTGAGCACGCCAAGCTTTTTAGAGGCCAATTTGGCCTTCCCTTCTAAGTGACCACGAAACTGCACGTCACTCGATATGTCGACGCCGAGGATTCCGATACTGGCTGAGGAAACAAGGGGAGTGCCTTGAAACTGAGGGGATACGACAAAGGGGTTCTTTTTAGCGGTTAACGCGCAAACTTGTGTCTTCTGGGGGTTAAACTGGACTAGATTTAGTCGTCCCCAATCCAAGACTCTGTTCAGCAAAGACTCGACTTCAGACACAAGTTTGTTCCGGCACTCGGAGACGTTTTCCCGAGAAATATTGGCTCGGCCGGTGTAAAGAGCATCACCAGTGCTGTCATCTGCATAGCAATTAATGTTACGGGTATGCAACATATCATTGATATGCAGAAGAAACAGCGTTGGCGATAGCACGCAGCCCTGTGGAACACCAGCATTAATAGGCTTGCAATCGGAGCTTGCACCGTCTACAACGACCTTGATGCTCCGATCTGCAAGAAAGCTGGTGATTCAATCGCACAATTTCTCGGGAAGCCCATAAGAAGGGAGCTTCGAAAGAAGCGCTTTGTGCCAAACTCGATCGAAGGCCTTCGCAATGTCCAAACTAACGGCCAATGCCTCCCCCTTGAACTCTACTGCCTCCGCCCATCTGTGAGTTAGGTAGACCAGAAGATCACCAGCTGACCGACCACGGCGAAAACCGTATTGGCGGTCACTAATCAGCTGGTGATCCTCAAGGTACCTCATGAGCTGGCAGTTTACAATGGACTCCATTGTTTTGGAGAACAAGGAGGTGATGGCGATTGGCCGGTAGTTGGACGGGTCTGAGCGGTTGCCTTTTTTAGGGATCGGGTGGACGAAAGCCGTCTTCCATGATTTTGGGACTACGCCTAGGGAGTAGGAGTACCGGAAAAGACGCGTTAAAACCGGTGCCAACTCTGGAGCACACGTCCTCAGCACAATTGGGGGGATTCCGTCAGGCCCACTCGACTTGTGGATGTCCAAGGAGAGGAGTGCTTTGCGCACCGAGCGCTGTATGAACTGCACTTCCGGCATGGAGCACTCACACCGCGGGATGGTCGGCGGCGTACTCCCCCCGTCATCAAGAGTCGAGTTAGACGCAAAGAAAGAGCCTAGAAGATCGGCTTTCTCCTTTGCAGTATGGGCCAGTGAGTCCTCCTCCCTGTGCAGAGATGGAAGAGATGGCTGACAGAAATTCCCCTGGACAGCCTTAGCGAGAGACCAGAATGCACGGGTTCCAGAAGGAAGGCGAACTAGTTTCTCGCCAATTCTGCCTATGTGCTCTGACTTTGCCTTGGCAATGACTCTTTTGAAAGACCTAGAGGCGGAATTATACTTCTTTCTTAGAGCGCTGGTGTTTACATCCCGGGACGCTGATGCATCAACCCAGGCTTGATAGCACTCCTGCTTATAGCATGATGCTATTTTACAGGAGCGACCAAACCATGGCTGAGATTTGCCTCCAATGGGCACCACAGAGGAAGGAATAAAAAGTTCCATACCCTGAAGTACCACATCAGTAACAGAATCCGCAACAACGTTGGGATCATCCGGCGAGAAGCAAACCCGCCCCCAAGGGTAGGATGCAAAGAAAGACCGCATCCCATCCCAATTGGCTGACCTATAGTGACAAACACGGCGGCAGCCTGCAGAATGCAACCGCGATTTCAGCGTGAGTGGCACAACACTCCGGACCAGACAATAGTCCGAGGAGCCTAAAGGGGCGTCGACGGAAATCTGATATCCGTCCGGGTGAGAGGTCAGCAGAAGGGCCAACAGGGAAGGTGCATGATCCTCCACATCTGGAATCCGCGTAGGCGAAGTAACCAGTTGTGTCAGACCATATGCCAAGGCAAAATCATGAACAGATCTCCCCGCATGATCGGTTAAACGTGAACCAAGCCATTCGGCGTGATGGGCGTTAAAGTCGCCGAGGATCACGATCTCTGTGGAGGGGATCTGCTGTAGCAACGAATCTGCAGCCATTTGGACGTGGTCGAAGAGTCGGTCTGTATCGGCATTACCGCTATGGGACCTATAGAGGCACCCGTAGACGCGCGGATGGTCGTCGCTGTCTACGCGTAGCCAAAGGATGGACAGGTCCGAATGAAGACTTGAAGGTACGTTTCAAGTCTGCCGAGGCGTCGAGAACAGAGTTCCTCTCTGACGTAAACGCAAACTCCAGCCCGAGGCACAAAGGAGTGTTCCAGTTTGTACCCCGGGTAGGAGAGATACGAGACATTAGCCGGAGAGGACACCTGCGTCTCGGTCAGAAAGAGCAGAGCCGGCCTCGCCGTCTCGAGATGGTAGTGGACGGCGTTTAGGTTAGAGTGAAGTCCCCTGATATTGCAGAAATTCACGGACAGCGTGGCAGGGGTCGCCTTGGTCTTGTTGCTCCGTTTGCCCTGAGCAGTTGTGGTCTTGAGCGGAATTTTGCCCCCCCCAGAATACGCGGGGCAGCCTGAGCACCCACGCTCAGAAGTGGAGAAACATGGTCGTGGATGCTCAGCGAGGGATTCTCCAGGGGTGCTGGTACCCTCCTGGGGTAGTCTATCATTATTTAATTCCGCTACCATGTTGATGGGGGGGGGGGGGAGATTTGGGCCTTCGGCCACCTGCACTCACCAGACGAAACGCGGAAGCAGAGCTTCCACTTCACGCCGGTATTCTGTGAGGTCGTGGTACCACCCCGGTTTGAGCCGGCCCATACGTGCAACAGCAAAGCTGCCGCGTGGCTCTACCACTGTTAAAACTGCTACTAAAATTGTAATGAATTTGTATATAAACGTCAATAAATCTATATATGCATATGCTTTGAACACTACAACTTTAACTAAGTATATATAGTTTTCTGCTAAGAAACCAACGATAATTACCTTAGTTTAAGCAATTCTCATTACGATTTCCGATTGGTGCTTACAAGAGTAATAAATGAACTGCATTAAAACTGTCAGTAAAATTTTAGCTAATGCTGTAAGTAGTATTTTATTTTATCCAATTATAAGAAAATTGTTGTCGTTTAATATTAAAGTGATAGAATCTTTTTAGTCGCTTATAACTCCAGTAAAATACACATCATATTCAATAATGAAATCAATAAAGCTCTTTAGATAAAAGCAAATATATCTATTTTAAATTAGCCTATGTAAATACATTTGAAAATTTTCGAACAGTGAATATATATTCAGATAAATATAAAAATAATTTTACAGCATTAGTAACGATATTCGCTTTTTGACATGATAAAAGTTTAAAGTATTAATTATAATAACTGAATGTAAAAATGTAAATATTAGTGTTAACAAAGTGTATATTTATTTAAAATGAGTGGTGTGAAAATACGAGAATGCAAGAAGGACCAATTGATTGAAGTATGAGAAGTGAACGACGAAAATTGTACACAATAAAATAAATAAATTTAAAAAAACTGTCTTATGCTTATTTTAAAGATTCCTCACATTCAAATCTTAATTAAATTCATGTAAATGATTTTATCAGTAAATAAAAATACTACAATACGAATATTTTCGAAAGAGAAGAGAAGACTTTTTATATTAACAGGTGACAAACGAGCCCACAATCCATCTGATGGTAAGTGAAGACTGTGGCCCATAGACATTTACCCTCCATTAACAGTCAGTATGTAGGTACATTGTTACCCCTAAGGACTAAGATGGAATATCTCGTATTCAACAAAAAAAGTGTCCGGTTCTCTACATTCTCCATACGAAACACAGCAGTATTAAGCTCTTTGCAGTGTGGTTTGTCCCACAACAAGCCCATGCGATAATCTGCAGCGTGTTATTGCAGCAGTGATACCACATACCTTCTTCTTATTTATAATCCCGTATCAAATATAGTACTGCAGGATATGAGCCTTACGTTTTATAAAAAGCATTTAATAAAATCACTACATTATTAGACCCTTAGCATAATTGAATATGACATACAATATCAAAGATATTTGAAGCACAAACAAAAAAAGTAAGCTATATTTTTATAGAAGGTATTTATAGAGGTGTAAACGAGCATGTGGTTCGCCTGATGGTAAGTGACTGCCGCCGCCGAGGAACAATGTGCTTAACGTTACTGTGTTTCGTTAATGACCACGCCAGGCTCTTCTAAAACCGAGCCATCGTCACAGACGGGACTTTTCTTGCAACTAACCCTTATATTGTGTTCTTATTCTATATGATGATAGCCACGTGAAAACCAATACACACAAGACAACAAAATATCTTGATTTTGTTTACGAGGTGACTGAAATGTGGGCCTGTGTTCCTGTAGCCGTTTGTGCAAACGGGTTAATCTCGGTAACTTGAGACAACTGGGACTCCGTGACGATTCACTCCAATTTTAGACGCATTATCGAGGTTTTTTGGCTTGTATGCTATATAACATCGCTAGAACGTAGTCGGTGTTCAACTGATTCCCTATCGACAATGATTAAAGCAGTAACTAAACATTGCAGGTCATTTTGACCCAACTCTTTGACTACGGGTTAAAATTGATTATAGAAACAGTTCGCAATATCAGTTTGTGCATGTGAAAAAAAACTGTAGCAAATTAGTTCCATGTTACAACAAGACGCGATTCATTTATATAATTCATGAATTAATAATGATATAGCCAGGAGTAAATTTTCCTTGTTTCATCACAACACGAAAGAACCTAACAAAAGAAGCAGGCAATACAAATTGACTGCTCCCTTTGTTAGGATCACAAGATCACTTTTACAAAGAAGAGAGTCTTTGAAACTTCCACACCGATGAAAAACATATCATAATATGTCACAGGGAAGAAAATTAATGATCGTTCTTTTTTGTCTAATACCATAACCATAATAGTTGAGTCGCTTCTAAATTTCGTTATGGATTAGTTTGTTGCTCGGAAATTAATGTATGTTAATGTTAATTATATTTACATAAAAATATGAAACTTAAAAAATAACTCAAAAACTAAAAGTTGGTCGAGCAAGTAGATGAGATTGTATGGGTGCGCGAAAAGTGACCAAAGGTTAGGCGGGGCTAACGATCAAGTGGATTGTATCAGCGTGGTTTAAAAGAAACCAAAACAAAATGGCAGACGTTGTCTGACACAACGGGAGATGAGCTGATGCGGATAAAGGAACAACAAATAAAACAGCTAATAATAAGGATGGGCACTTACCTAGGGGAAGCGGCGAGCGGCCTTTCTTTTGAAGGCCATGCGGGCACGATGCAATTGATGATGACAATGGCGGCGCGTGCTTCTTAAAGCTTCCGCCATCGCCCCTTTCTACTTAGCAGAGCGCGCCACTCATTGGAGGACCAAAAATGCCACCAGTATCTAGCTCTCCCCTACTAGGCAGGCCCGTGCAGGGAAGGAACGAAAGAGGGGTATTATGTCAACCAACCCAACTAACAGATACAACAACGAATACGAAATGCAAGGGTCTGCGTTGGCGCAACCATTCTATATATTTGGAATATTTATTGGGCAGGGATGGATGATATGATAAGGATATAATAATAAATGGGTATCTCTATTTTGGAAAGACAGAACTTGTTAAAAAAACATGTATGGTGTTAATACTAACTTTAACGTATGGTACTGAAAGTTGGGTGTGGCAGAAGAAACACGAGAGTAGAATAAACGCGGTAGAAATGCAGTATTTAAGGAGTATATTAGGGCTGAAACGTTAAGGAGTATATTAGATCTGAATCTGAGTAACAGGGTGAGAAATTGTGTGATAAAAGAAGAGTGTAATCTGCAAGATGATGTTGTGATCACGATTAAGAAAATAATGCTTCGGTGGTTTGGTCCTATAGAAAAAATGTATGAGGAAAGAGTCACAAAGCAAATTTATGTGATGAGTCAGAAACGGATGTCCTAAACGATGACTAAATTGGCGATATATTGAAAATGGGCGAAATTTAGAATACCTTTAACCGACGAGCATATATGCATACGTATATGAATGTGAAGGAGGTGAGAAAGGTGTGTCAGAAACGTGCCAAATGGAAGTCTATAGTCTCTGCCTATACCTCCGCCTAACAGGCGTGAGTATTTATGTATTATGTTTTTATGTATCATACAGTCCTACTTTCCATGGCCGGCTGCGTTTCTTCGCTGAATTTTTCTGAGGAAGAAAAGAAATAGCCCCCTTGTAACCAGCTCTGACAACAAACCACTAATAAATTTCCTTTAGAATCCGCATGCGTAAACTTTGGTTTTCATTTATGTAAAGTATCATTGTAAAAAAAGATAGCGTTTTGCTAATAAGCTAATTACGAGTATATTTTATGGGATAATTTGAGGTGAATAAAAGTTAATATGTTTCTTTATTTTATTTTAAAGTTAATATTTAGCAGATTTAAAAAATAGAAAATTGCAATTTGACAATCGAGTTTTTCTCTGTGTTTTGTTTTATTTTGATAATTTCTTTTTAATAAATAAGTTTTATACTTCAGAATCGTTACATTTGCCGACGGATTTTATTGTGTTTGTAATTATATTACCTAATAAGTAGGTGAATATATGTAGTACCTATCTTTGATATTATTGCTGTGTTTATCGCTGCGACACACAAGTAGGCACAGAAATGTAGGAAGAACTAAGAAAAGTCATAATTAGTTGTTTATTATGACAGACCTTGCGACAAATCAACCCTTTTTAAAACACTCCTATTTTATGTTTCTTGACTTACTACCTTTCAGTCCCCAACTAAAGATTTTCCAAAGATTTTACGTAATCATTTTTCGATTACAACTTTTATATCCGTCGGGGGTGTTTTCAAAAATTTTAATTTTGCTCTTTATTTAGGACTTTTTAGAGAATTCCTACGTTGTTGTGTAAAGGTTACGAAACCAAAAGCTCCAGTAAAACTTTTACTCTGAGAAACAATATTTCGTAAATTAAAAGATGTTATAAGCTAACGGTATCTGCTTTACTTCAGCCATGTTTTGTTGAAGCAACAGCCCTTACCCAAGCAGCAGATTGCCGTGTCAATGAATGACCACTCCACAGTGTATTATACCTGGGTGTTGAAAAAGGTTCAGCGACCAGTCATCGACAATTAACTGGTCAGCGCTTAGACAGATATGAGACGCAAATGAAAAACTATTCGCTGAGAAATTGTTGATGATATTTCCATGGTTTCTTATGGAATATTTCACTGCATTAATTTGAGGCTTCAGTAGTTAAAAAATAATGAATTTCTTTTTGGCGATGTAAATGTCCTCGTTATTGTTGATTTGAATCAGTTAACACTCGTAAAAAGGAGTTATTGTTTCAACTTAAAGTAACTGACTTTTGTTTGGACCACAGAATAGAAAATTTTGTATAGATTCTATAATGCCAAACTTCTTTACAGAAAAGTAGTCTATAAATATAAGTTTTAATGGTTTAAAGGTGCGTGTGACCGCACGAGATTTCACGGACGCATGCGACTGCATGGGAATTTTAAGAGGATTGAGGGGTTAAACTACGCAATGGACTATGATGCGGTTTTTATCAATAGACGGAATAATTCAGGAGGAAGGTTTATATGTATAATACATGCATATGTTGCGGAGATCCAAAAATAACCCGTGTGGATTCGCGGTGGATCGGTAGTCTTTTTTTGTGTTTGAATCTCTCAGTGAGAGTGGACTAAGGAATCACAAATTCATCTTCGTCTAAATAGTTACATTACAAATTCATACCCCATTTTGCCACACTAAGAGGTAAGATTTTTTTTCTCCAAATTTAAAGGGACTATTTTTTTATTAAAAAAATCATCAAAATGGGATTACAATTAACTAAGACATTGCGTGACATAAACACAAAATTACAGTTGAATTGTGAGACGCCGCCTTTTTATTGTCGGTTTTTATAGATCAAGGATTACAAACGAGCACCACTGATGAAAAATAGATGATATGGCCTATAGACGTCTACATCTATCCTCGTTTAAGAATAAAAATACAGATGCGTTGTTATCCCCTGGTACTAAGATGGAATGCCTTATTGCCAGTAAAAGATATGTCCGGTTATCTACATTCACCAACGAAGCAGCAGAATTTAGTTGCAATTTAAAGCTGGTATTCTGTGAGATCGTGGTCTTCCCACGGTCTTATCTTATCACGTATAAAGTATTAATAACGTGTGATAGCTGCGTAAGAAAATCTCTATCACCTCATTTAAACCCATATGATTCATAAGAAGTGAATGGGAAAACCCAGAAAGATATCATGACTTCCGATGTATAGTCACGTATACACGTATACGTAAAAATATTGTGAACAAATATTGATATTATAATATATGAAGTACCTGGTTGACCGAGCATTGCTCGGTATTTTTCGCACGATTTTTTTTAATTCGTGTGTTTTGGAAATTATATTTAGATACAAATTACATACTGATGAAATATAAATAATATTTTTTGATCTTAGCGACATAACAGAAAAAACGGAACTGGTTATTTGAATAAAAAATCATAAGTGCAATTATTTTAATTTAAATTTTCGTGTTTTTAAAAAATACTAAAAAAAGGGCTCAAAAAATAAATTTTCTCAAAAAAGAAAGAAACTTGAAAAAAAATTAAAAAAAGTCGGTCGGTTGGTCTGGGCTCGAACCGCGGTTTTACGATTCTATGACCGCCCATTATACCAATTAAGCTATTTATAATCATTAACAATCTGTCAAAATTTACCTTCTTATTCTAACGATATTGTAGCAGTTTTTCATTGCCTAAAACACGGACAAAAAGACATTTTCTAAAAATAAATCCTAGCTAGATCGATTTATTATCCCCGAAACTCCCTGGACACTAAATTTTGTGAAAATCGTTGGAGCCGTTTCCGAGATCCCGATTATATATATATATATATATATATATATATATATATATATATATACAAGAATTGCTCGTTTAATAGTATAGGATATTGAATAGACGAAATATTGCGACGGGGAGAAATGTCAAAGGTCATCGAGAAAACGTCTATTAAGGCGATTGCCAATCCGTTTGGAGGGCATGGCGATTAAAGTGAATCCTCCCCACAACAGAGCACTATATCCAGGATCGAACCTTTATTGTTTGATGAAGAAAAATATTGTATGAGAGCGTGGTCGTTCCATTTTCGTTACATTTTTATTTAACCTTATTGATCTCTAAATTTACATTCCATCTAATGAAAACTGACTACTAAAATCCGTGGACAATTGTAACTAACTTGAATTAAAGAAAGCCACAGAAATGAAATGGAATGGCTTACAGAGGCTTTATGTACCGGACCGGATCGAACTGGACTGATTGGCGAAATAAATAAATAAAAGGGCGACACCCACGGTGGTGTTGCGACTCAAGCAGTAGCTCCCACCACACTACCAAAGGTCTGGCAGAGAATGCCATTTCGGTATTAACCTTTCAATGGGCACACGGTTGGATCCGACCAAGGCGATGATCCGTCAAAATTCAAGCAATCCGACCCGGCCGCACCTACCCACAACATTTTGACACATAAACACTTATATTTAGAGACTACTTTTCTATGAAGAAGTTTAGCAATATAGAATCTATATAAAATTTTCTATCCTGTGGTCTAAACAAACGTCAGTTATTCTATGTATTTTTATTTTTATTCTACTGTCAATTTACGACATATGCCGACCGTACGAAAATGTCGCAGTTTTACAGTAGGTTAAAAATAAAAATCCGTATTGCAATTGATTTGTTTAGACCACAAGGTAGAAAATTTCATATTAATTCTATAATGCCAAACTTTTTAATAGAAAAGTAGTTTCTAAATATAACTTTTAATGGTTTAAAGTGCTGTGTGTGTGCTCCGCTCGGGATTGACGGACGCATGTGACTGCATGGGAATTTTACGGGGATTGAAGGGTTAAAGTTCATCTTTGTACCAAATCATTTTGAGTGCTATAAAGAATTTCCTATCTATCTATCTACCCACCCTGATTGACTCCTAGACACAAAGAGAGTTCTATCACTTAGTGTTAGTGTTACCATTTACAGATGCTGCAGCCATAATACAGTACCATTTATGATTTATAGTAAAATTTATTTCACACTGGATGCGCAAATAAATATTTGAATATTGAAAATAGCGTCACTCCTTTAAAGATGAAAATAAGTCTCCATAAATTACCATAAAGTGCGGTTAGAGATTATCTTCTTACTTTTTTTTTTCGTAATGCGATGTACGATATTATTTATTCGTTCTCATGAAAATATACTTTTTTGTTCTGTACCGACAGCCCTTTGTTCTTTCAAATATCTTTAAATTCGCAATAAAATATTGAGGGTCACTAAACATGATAAAAACTATGCAATCTCTCAAATTGGAGCAAGCATAATGTATTGCTGTAAGTGGGTTGAGTTGTTCCTAACAAGCAATATTACACTAAATTTTTATATATAGGATTGGCCGGGCTTTAAAAGTATTGTCAAAGACCTGAATTTAAAGATATGTATGTGATTTATATACGCTCAGTCCCCTAGCGGTATCATGAGACCGCGCCATATTCTGTCAAATCCCTAGCGATCTCATGACACCGCACTCACCAACATCACTATAACCCATCATCATCATTACAGCCCTTCACAAGTCCACCGCTGAACATAGGCCTCCCCCAAGTAATGCCACAAAGCATGTCCCTGAGCCACCTGCATCCATCGACTTCCTGCATGTCTTACCAGGTCGTCACTCCATCTAGTGGGGGGTCACCCTACAATTTGTCTACCGGTACGAAGCTGCCACTCGAAAACCCTTCTTCCCCAACGATTGTCAGTTCTTTGAGCTAAATGGCCGGCCCGTTGCCACTTCAGCTTACAAATCCGTTGAACTATGAAGGTCACTCTGGTTCTACTGCGGATATCCTCATTTCTAAGTTTATCACGCAGAGAAACTCCGAGCATAGCCCTATCCATAGCTCGCTGAGCGACCTTGAGCGTCCTCATACGGCCAGCAGTGAAGGACCACGTCTCTGATCCGTAAGTCATCACTGGCAACACGCACTGGTTGTACACTTTAGTTTTCAGAGATTGAGGTATACCTGACGAGATGTGTCGTAATTTCCCAAACGCTGCCCAGCCGAGTTGAATCCGTCGATTGACCTCTTGCTTAAAGTTGGACTTACCTAGTCGGACTATTTGTCCTAGGTTAACGTACTCGTCGACAACTTCGAGCACATAATGCTCCCAACAACTACCGGCATAGGTGTGACATGGACATTAAACATTATCTTTGTTTTGTCCATGTTTTTTTTTATATAGAAGAGGGGGCAAGCGAACATGCGGCTCACCTTATGTTAAGTGACCACCGCCGCCCAAGATCAACCGCAACACCAGGGGAATTGCAGGTGCGTTGCCGGCATTTTAGAAAGGAGTAAGCTCTTTTCTTGAAAGTCCCTAGGTCGTATCGGTCCGGAAAAATCCCATCTCAAGCAATCCTAAATTAATGCAGTGAGCCGAAAAATGTTTAAAGCAAATGCTTCACTTCGGAGGCTTAACTACTTTTTACCAATTTCCACCAAAATTACGCTTACACGATCTTTACTACTCCCTATCCTCGACTATGCTGACATTTGTTACCATGATATCACCGAGGAGCAACTTATTAAACTTGAGCAACTCCAAAATATCTGTATACGGTTCATATTTGGGCTTCGTAAATAATGTCTCGGAATACCGCACTAAACTCAAGTGGCTCCCAATCCATTTTCGTCGGAATACTCATATACTTTCTGCGCTGTACTGTGTCTTATTTAATGTATGTAGATCTCCCTATCTAAAAGAAAGTTTTAAATTTCTTAGCTCTTGTCACGACTTTTCCTTACGATCCAAAGAAAATCTTTCGCTCCAGTGTCCTGTACACACCTCGACATTTTATGATAAATCTTTTGCTGTCTTGTTTTTCTGTCAATTAAAAGTGCTTAATCAATAAATGTGTTCACGAATCAGATTAAGGAACACTATATGTCTTTTTAACTCCTCTCTCTTCCTCCTATTAGTTATGGCCTTTAATCTACCTAAAGTATGTTGTCATTTTAGTATATAAGTTTGTACTTTTTTTATATTCTCTTCTGGGTTGTCTGAAAGAGATTGCTATGTAGCAATAAGAACGCCTTTTGTCTTTACCTCATTTTTTGTTCATTATTTGTTATATTTATGTTTTCGTTGGTGTACAATAAAGAGTATTGATTGTATTGTATTGCAAAAATCACCGGTGGTAAACTATTCCACATAGAGGTCGTAAGCGGAAGAAAACTCGTTGTGAAACGTACGGTGGTGGACCGCCAAGCATCCAGATGGTATGGATGGTATCGGGACGTTTGCCGCGTAGTGCTTTCACGAAATTTGGCAGCTGGGATCAATCCGAACAATTCCTCAGAGTATTTCCCGCGTTATATGCGAAAGAAAATGCAAAGAGATGTAACATCTCTTCGAAGTGCCAGTGAATCGAGCCGATCGGAAAGAACTCGGTTGTCAACGATTCGAGCCGCTCTGCGCTGGATGCGGTTAGTGGAAGGAGCTGGCACTGGAGAGCCCCAGCCTAGAGATGGGAACAGTATTCCATGTACAGCTGAACCAGCGCCTTGTAAAGTTGCAGGCGGTGTGCCGGCATAAAATACTGTCACGCTCTGCAGAGCACTTCTAGCTTTTTAGAGACCAATTTGGCCTTCTCTCCCAAGTGACCACGAAACTGCACGTCACTCGATATGTCGACGTTGAGGATTCCAATACCGGCTGAGTTAACAAGGGGATTGCCTTGAAATTGAAGAGATACGACAAAGGGGTTCTTTTTAGCGGTTAATGCGCAAACTTGTGTCTTCTGAGGGTTAAACTGGACTAGATTTAGTCGCCCCAATCCGATACTTTGTTCATAAAAGACTCGATTTCAGACACAAGTTTGTCCCGATATTCGGAGACGTTTGGCACGGACTGTGTACAGAGCATCACCAGTGCTGTCATCAGCATATGAATAAGTGTTGCCAATTTTCAACATATTATTGATGTGCAGAAGAAACAGCGTTGGTGATAGCACGCAGACTTGTGGAATACCAGCATTAATGGGCAAATTGCACAGTCTACAACGACCTTGATGCTCTGATCTGCGAGAAATCTGGTGATCCAATTTCACAATTTCTCGGGAAGCTCATAGGAAGGGAGCTTCTAAAGAAGCGCTTTGTGCCAAACCCGATCGAAGGCCTTCGCAATGTTCGAACGAACGGCCAATGCATCCCCCTTGGATTCTACTGCTTCCGCTCATCTATGAGTAAGGTAGACCAGTAGATCATCAGCTCATTGACTATGGCGAAAACCGTATTAGCGATCACTTATCAGCTGTTGATCCTCAAGGTACCTCATGAGCTGGCAGGTTACAATGGACTCCATTGTTTTGGAAGGAGGTGATGGCGATAGGCCTGTAGTTGAATTGGTCTGAGCGGTTGCCTTTTTTAGGGATCGGGTGGACAAAAGCCGTCTTCCATGATTTTTGGACTACGCCTAGGGAATAATAATACCGGAAAAGACACGTCAAAACTGGTGCCAACCCTGAAGCATAAGTCCTCCGCACAACTGGGAGGATTTCTTCAGGCCCACTCGACTTGTGGTCGTCCAGGGAGAGGAGTGCTTTGCGACCCGAGCGTTGTGTAAACTGCACTTCCATCATGGAGCACTCACACCGTGGGATGGCCGGCGGCGTACTCCCCCCGACATCGAAAGTCGAGTTGGATGCAAAGAAAGAGCCTAGCAAATCGGCTCTCTTCTTTGCAATATGGGCCAGTAAATCGCCCTACCGGTGCAGAGTTGGAAGAGATGGCTGACAGAAATTTCCCTGGAAAGCCTTGGAGAGAGACTAGAATGCACGTGTTCCAGAAGGAAGGTGAACTAGTTTCTCGCCAATTCTACCTATGTTTTCTGACTTTGATTCTTCTGAAGGACCTGGAGGCGAAATTATACTTCTTTTTTAAAACGCTGCTGTTTACATCCCGGGACGTAAATGCGTCAGCTCAGCCTTGGTATAACTCCTGCTTACAGCTTGATGCTATTTTACAGGAGCGACCAAACCATGGCTGAGATTTGCCTCCGATGGTCACCACGGAGGAAGGAATAAAAAGGTTCATACCCTGAAGTAAGAAAGAAAAGAAAGAAATAAAGAAAGGTTTATTCTCCAAAATGACGCTATCACAGATAACATAAAAAACAAAAAAAAAACACATAATTTACAAATAATATTGGCTATACAATACAAATTACTATATACAACATATTACAAACTATACAAAACCTATACTCATATGTGTCAAGGCGTCATCTCGGAATAGGAGCACACTTAGCATAATGCCATGAAATTTTTTTCCATGGCGCTGATTTTCAGTGTCCAACCAGTGACTTACCGAAATCAGTGCTATATGTATACTCATTTTATTATGTTTTAAACAAAATTATGATGACAGAATTATGCACAACAAGGGGGAGAGAGATAGTAACTATTTTAAGTGAGAGGGAGAGAGTAGCGTTTAAGGTCGAATGCCACTTCGACACAGCACGTCTCTTAGAAGGTCTATACGAACACTACAAAAGGGGAGATTATTAAAATACTATAAAGGGCTATATACTACACTATGTAATTATTGACGAATATAAAAGTATATGAGAAGACAAAAGCCGCATTCAAGAGGACGATTTTAATGCTCCGTTGTTAATAATCTACGACGATGAGGTACGTAATCGTGCAAAGCGTTATAAACTTTGATCAAAGTTAATTTGACTTTGCAGTAATTGTGTTCTATATTTATTTTTAAATGTGTGTACTGCTTTCAGATTTCGCAGAGGAGGCGGTATATCGTTCCAGCACTTGGATGCGGCGTATTTGAAACTTCCTCGGAAGGCGTGAGTGCGGTGACGAGGCATGACGAGAGTATTCCTTCTAGTGCGCGTGTTATGTTTTTACATCACGTGACCATATGAGCTTGTCAGCAAGATAAGGAGGTATTTTATTTTTTAATACCCCGAATAGGAGAGTTGCCATGTGCAGTTTTCGGCGATTTTCCATTTTTAACATTTTGACATTGCGTGCGGGGCGGTATTGTAAAACTAAATCTTGCACATGCATTTTGAACACGTTGCACTAGACGTCGCGACCGCGCCAAAAGTATCGGGCCATATACAATGTCCATATAATTAAATTTCGAAAGGACAAGTGTGTCACACAATTTTACCCGAATATCCGAATTTAAAAACTCCCTTATTTGATAAAGAACCTTAAGTCTATAAAATCAGTTTCTGCTAGTACTTAGTATGTGGTTCTCAAACTGTAGTTTGTCATCCATTAGTAAGCCCAGATTGCGAATCTCATTTACACGTTCTACGATTTCCCCTCGAATTTGGATGCATGCCCCTCTTTCTGATAAATTTTTTATTTGATTTTTAGAACCCATAATTGGTAGTTTAGATTTAGTTCCGTTTAGTACAAGGCAGTTTGAGTCGCACCACGCGGCTATACTTTCGAGGTCTTCAAGTACTACATCAGCGACAGAATCCGCAACAACATTTGGATTGTTCGGCGAGATGCAAAGAAAGACCGCATCCTATTGCAATCGGCTGACCTAAACACGGCGGCAGCCTGCAGAATGCAACGGCGATTTCAGCGTGAGTATCACCACACTCTGGACGAAACCATAGTCCGAGGAGCCTAAAGGGGCGTCGACGGAAATCTGATATCTGTCCCGGTGAGAGGTCAGCAGAAGGTCCAACAGGGAAAGTGCATAATCCTCCACATCTGGAATCCGCGTAGGCGAAGTAACCAGTTGTGCAGACCATATGCCAAGGCAAATTCATGAACAGATCTCATTTCATGATCGGTTAAACGTGAACCGAGCCATTCGGCGTGATGGGCGTTAAAATTGCCGAGGATCACTATCTCTGCGGAGGGTATCTGCTATAGCAACGAATCTGTAACCATTTGGACGTGGTCGAAGAGTCGGTCTGTTTCGGCATTACCGCTATGGGACCTATAGAGGCACCCGTAGATGCGCGGATGTTCGTCTCTGTTTATCTTAAGACCTATTAGGTGGGAGACACTATTGAGCCTCCTCCAGCGATTCTGTCGTAAGAACTATATCATCGCCAAATCAAGGAGTAGGGGAGGGGGTGATGTACTCGCCATTAATGTTAATACCGTATCTTTTCCAGGCCAGTAGTTTGGAAACTGCTTCAAATGCAGCGGTGAAGAGTTTCGGAACACTTCAGCACTTCGTGATACCGGCATTCAACTTGGCACCGCTTACGGGACTGCAGCACCGCCCAAATTTTGACGGAATCAAATGTTTTCTCATAAACCACATACGCCAGGCAAAGTGGCTGATTGTACTCTTTGGTATTATGTACAATTTGCTCAAAGGTATATATGTGGTCTTTGGTGCTAAAGCCTTTTCGGGTACTGGCTTAATCAGGAGGCTGGAAGTCGTCGAGTCTGCGTGTGAGACGATTCGTAATGACTCTAGAAAACAGCACGTCGACGCAGCTTAGAAGGGAAATCGGTCTGTATTTTTTCAAGAGAGCATTGTCTCCGAAAAAAATGCTTTACGTGAGTTACATAGTTAGAATTTGTTTTATACAATAATGTTGACAAACGAGCACACAGTCTACTTGATTGTAAGTGTACGCTGTGGCCCATAGACATCAATATTTATCCTTCGCATTTAAACGCAGATGCATTGACATCCTAAGGATTAAGATGGAATGCTTCGTTTCCGGTAATAAAGGAGTCTCCGAATCTCTACACTCACCATACAAAACATAGCAGTATTATACTGCTATTTTACGCTGGTATTCTGTGGGAGTCTTGTACTGACCCAGTCGAGTAGACCCCTTCGTGCTGCAACTGTAATATAGCTGCAGCGTGGCTCTACCACGTAACTATTGCAAATATCCCCCTATTTTGCTATATGGGCATAATTTATGGGGCAGACCGATGGCCAAAGTCCATTGCTAAACAATGGACTTTGGCTGTAACGGTAGCGGTAACTATAAGCTCGTTAATATTGATAAACATATTTATAAAATATATCTAGTTCCGCACAAGCATTGGCGTTAAATTTTTTATAAAATACGCAAAGCGACATTATTTTGAGCAGTTTTACAACGGAATAAGATATTGTTCGAAGTTTCTGAAAATTTATGTCCAATTTTCCTGCACTGTTTCTCCGTATTGTCATTTTATAAATTTGGTTTGACTATTTCAAATGGAAATACTGTGATGTCTTATGGGTAGCGTATTTAATTAATTAATTTACTTTAGTCCATTAAGGTTCATAATTAAGGTTGCAATAAACGAAGACACGTGTCGTGTAAACGGGGATATATTTGCGACTAATTTTTAAACGTAGCGGACGCAGCCACCACACCCATAACTATTATACATATTACACATACGTATAGCTTTTATACTTAAATAAGTATGGATATGATGTAGGACACCGGACGCGCGATCTAAAGAGCCAGTATATTATATATACCTATATTGTGTCCCTACATCATTCCCCTCCTTACACAAAGATTTAGAACACTTAACTTACACTAGGTTACTACTCGCACTTGTATACACACTATGCGAAACTGGCAGGCGTAGGTGCGGCTTGGTTGGGAACCGCCTGCACCCTCACCATGGTCGGATTGCTTACGCTCTGCTTCATTACCCAGCCTCTCACGACATATTTGCAACGGTGCCATAGTAGGTACCCCACTACGAGGACGAACACTATCACCACCATAATTATGAACTTTGATCCATTGCAAAATGTATGCTATGCAACTCACAACTATGTAGAGTAAGTATAGGTGCATATTAAGGTATAAATATTTGCTAAATATTATTACAGCTTATTATAGCACATATAGTTTACTCTTTATACTTCTACAATAAAGCTTAAAATATAACATTGGAGTTTTTCTAATTACTATATTTGATTACCTAGAGATTACCTTAATCACAACAACTAATAAAAGAAACAATTCACAATTGAGTAAATTAAACTGATATGTTGTTACACTTATTAATTATGTAGGTCAAAAATCGAACCTAAGACAATCGCAATTATAACCACTAATCTTAAGTAACGATGACACGTTCTACTTGGAATAGAATAGATTACAATGCAAAACGTACGTATTGATAACGCGGCCACTTCGCGTTGTTTTTGAAATTAAAACTTTACTAGAAGTGTCTGCGTTATTTGTGCTAACAAAACTATCGTTACGACTATCATCACTAAAATTAATGTTACTGCTTAAATTGTTTTCGTTCAGAATGTGCGCAGATTTTAACCTATCCATAGAAATAGTACTTTCTTTTTCTCCTATTTTTATGACATAAGTTTTCCCTCTCCTGCTTATGACGCTATAAGGGTCATCATAAGGGGGTTGAACAGATTTTCGCATTAAATCATTCCGAACAAACACATATTTACAATTATCTAAACTGCTAGGAATAAATACCGAACGCGAATTACGGTGGCACGGTGGTCTCGGATTCAAATTACGTATATTATCCCGTAACGTTTGTAAATATTCTGAATCTGTATAACAAACTTTCGCGTCTTCGAAGAAATCACCTGGTTATCTGATTGATTTACCGTAAGTTAATTCAGCTCACACCACTGTTACTTCTAGTAGCGGCGCGTGGATTTAACAGCACTACTGGTAATTCATCTACCTAAAAAAAAATGAACTGTTGCATTTTAAGGGTGCCATTAAAGCCACTTTAAGTGCTCTATGCCGACGCTCAACCATGCCGACACTCTGTGGATGATAAGGCGTGGTGCGCAATTTGTGAATACCTAAGTATTTCATTAACTGGTGAAAGAGGTCTCTCTCAAACTGTCTACCCTGGTCGCTGGTCAGCTACGAAGGGCATCCGAAACTGATCCAACCTTCAAATACTATTCTCGCTACCGTATCCGCTTTAATATTCTACACCGGAAAAGCTTCGGGCCATCCGGTACACCGGTCTATCAATGTTACACAGTATCTATGACCGTCAGCCGAAATAGGTAATGGCCCTACTATATTTATGTGTAAATGCTCGGTCGATCAAACTGCCCTACGCCCGATACAGTGTGCCTGTAATTTTAAGCTTTTGACAATTAAGACATGCCCGTGCCCACTTTGCTACATCGCGATCCATATCTGGCCAAAAGAACCTTTTTTGATTAAGTTTTTGGTTGTTTTAATGCCAGGATGACTAAGGTCATGCACGGAACTAAATGCTGACTGCCTGTATTGTTTCGGTAAATAAGGTCTAATGTTACTTGATGAGATTTCGCAATACACAGGCTTCTCACAGCCGGGAAAATGACACTGCTTAAACTGCAAGTTTCTATCCGACACTTTTAATACTTGTTGTAGGTATTCGTCACCAGCTTGTTGTACTGCGATATCCGTGTAATCTAACATTTTGAGCCAATTTACTGTATTTATGCGCGATAAAGCGTCGGCCACTACGTTTTGTGTTCCGCTAATATAGCGAATATCAGTGGTAAACTCGCTTATGTACGAGAGATGTCGGGCTCTCCTCGGACTTTCCTTATTGTTACCGACTTTAAGTATTGCATACAATAGCGGCCTATGATCCGTAACAATAGTTAGAATGCGACCTTCCAATAAATTTTTAAAATATCTGACGGCCATATAAACTGCTAACAATTTCCTATCGTAAGTTGAGGATTTTATTTTCAGACTCAGACAACTTTTTTGAGAACAAACCAAATGGTTGCCAAATATTATTTACCTTTTGTTGTAATACTACACCGATACTAGTGTTTGAAGCGTTGGTCATCAGCGCTAAGTCCGCGTCGGGTGAAGGATAATGAAGCGTAGCGGCGTTTTTACGCCCTCTTTACACTTCAAAAATGCCTCATTGGCCTTATCTGTCCAGTTAATTAAAGTTTTATCGCGCTTTATAGTATTATGCAAATACACATTAAGTTCTGCCTGATAGTCGGCTGCCTTAGGAATCAAATCATAATGATTGGTAAAAATTCAACATAACTAAGAATCGACGCAGCTGCTCGACGATTTCCGGTCTCAGATAACTGACGATAGCCTGCACTTTGTGGTCAAAGGGACATACTCCCTCCGACGACACCTCATATCCTAAGAACTCTAACTTTGCCTTACCGAAGTCACATTTAGAAACATTTATCGTCACCCCATACTCGTTAAACCTCTGAAAAACTTTGTTTCAATGTTCTCTATGGCTGGTTATGCAGTCACTGGCAAAGATGATGTCATCGAGGTAAATGAATAAGAAGTCAAAACCTTTGAAAACCACCGAATCCATAAATCTTTGGAACGTTTGGGCTCCGTTTCTCAATCCGAAAATCATGCGCGGAAACTCAAACAATCCAAAGGGTGTAATTATGGCAGTCTTCTCAATATCCGATTCTAGTACTGGAATGAAATGATAAGCCCGTTTCAAATCTAATCGGGTAAATATCTTTTTGTTACCGGCTAACACGTACTTAAAATCTTGCAGCCTTGGTATAGGATAGCGATCGGGCTTAGTTATCGCATTCTGCCTACGGCTGAATGCGATAACTAAGCCCCTAAATGCTCTCCATAAATTAAAATTTAAAACTAGAGTACGCATACCATACGTTCTGATTTCCGTTCCATTAGCCGCATATAATTTACTACTATCACTCGCGATAGGTAATGTCGCACACTTTTTTTACCACAAGAATCACAGATACGTTGGCAACGGTATCAATTTAAAACTTAAGTCCGGTATTTTTGTCGAAAACGCATAGGCGGTTATTATACAAAAAAGTCCGGTATTTTTGTCGAAAACGCATAGGCGGTTATTATACAAAACGATACATGCCTCCGCCCCTGGCTGTATCGTATCTAGTTTCCCTGTGCGGACGGCCTAGATGGCCGAGGTCAAATCATTTCTTAAGTAACGTAAGGTTTGCCACAGTAATACTGCGAATGTAACACGTAGGTTAATTTACCATAGGCTATCAGATACTTTGTAGTGAAAATGATACCATAAATTCACGTACGTAAAAGTACGCTGGACAGGGTATACCATACAAAATGTCTTTACCGATTTGAAGCGTCACCATTTTCCGTACCGGGATTTAAAATTGACATAATATGACAAAGTCTGATGTCTTATTTAAATATTATCTCTGCATCTTAAACTTTTAAACTAAAAAACCATAAGTGTTTATGTGGTTTGAGTTTGAATAATTTTTTTTAAAAATAAAGAGAGTTAAATATAAAAATAATGAGAGTGTGAGTAATATGTGTAATTAGTATTCAAAAGGAAAGTAGTATAACAGTTCACAAATAAGTGAATTTACAGAAAATATTAAAGAAATTAAAACTATTTGTAATTTGTAACTAATCTTAATTACCAACATGTTAGCTATATACTACAAAGTTTTGAAAAGAAAAAAATTCAATAGGGTTGTCAAGTTCCTTGTCTATAATTCTTATCGATTTTCCTACCCATACCCGTTAACAACCAAAGTCACCGACAATATATAATTATTAAAATAGTTTATTCATTCACGAGATTTCCAACTGAACCTAGTCTAAAATGAGCCGTGGTAGCTTAGTGGTTAACGCTCGCTGTAAATATAACAGAACGCGAGTAACCCGGGTTCGATCCCCGCCGGCACCAATGAAATTGTTAATTGCAATTTTAAGTGCTGATTTACCACGTGCTTGGCGGTGAAGGAAAACATCGTGAGGAAACCTGCATGTCTGAGGAATAAGAAAAAAAATATTTCGATGACATGTGAAGTTCGTCAACACGCATTTGGGCAGCGCGGCGGACACTTCCTTGCCCTAAACCCTCTCAGAAATGAGGGGAGGCCTGAGCCCAGCAGCGGGACGTATATAGGCTGTAACTTTACTTTACCAGTCTAAAATTATGGCTTGAAAGCATAAATAATATACAATTTTTTTTCGTTCGGGCGCCAATTAAAAATTAAAATATAAATTTTTAATTGGCGTCCGAACAGAATTATCATCTTTGTTCCAAACATTTCAAAGATTACTGTTTTATTAGACATGTTTTTCTTACGTGGTAGAGCCATGCTGCAGCTATATTAATTGTATAGTTGTAGCACGAATGGGTCGGCTCGACCGGGGAAGGACCACGCTCTCACAGAATACCAGCATCAAATAGCAGCTTAATGTTGCTGTGTTTCTTATGGTGAGTGTTGAGAACCGGAGACCCTTTTTACTGGAAAAGAGGCATTCCATCTTAGTCCTTAAGGCTGACAACGCATCTTCATTTTGATTCGCAAACGAGGATGGATGGAGATGTCTACGGGCCACAGCAACCACTTACCATCAGGTGGACTGTGTGCTCGCTTGTCACCCTTTTCCTATAAGAAAAATGTAAAACGCACAACTTTGAAAAAGTACAATATACCGACAATGTTTTCTGGTAGTACTAGTAAGTATAAAAGTAGTAGATTATTTCGAATGTTTTTAGGCTTAGTAGCCGTGGCTTGGTAGCCAATGCTAAAAGTAAAAAACTCACATGGTTGGCCCGAGTTTAACATTCTGGGCTTGTCTGATTGGTCTTTCTCACCCTGTACTTCTGCAGTCAAGGTGGAGTCGCTAAGAAAGAGGATTGTTGGTATGGTAATTGGCAATCCGCCACTCAATTATCCTCAGACATGGTCCTTCACTGCTGGCTGTAGGAGGAAGCTCAAGGTCACTCAGCGAGCTATGAAGAGGGCTATGCTCGGGCTTTCTCCGCATGATAAACTTAGGAATGAAGATATCCGCAGTAGAACCAAAGTGAACCGACGCGGCTCCAATGGAATATTAAGCTAAAGTGGCAATAGGCCGGCCATATAGCTCAACAAACTGAAAACCGATGGGGAAGATAGGTTCTTAAGCGCTACCTCGTACTAGTAGGCGAACTGTAGGACTTCCACCACTAGATAGAGCAACAACCCCGTAAGACATGCAGGATGTTGACGGATGCAGGTGGCTCAGGACCGTGGTTTGTGGCATTCCTTGGGGGAGATCTATGTTCAGCAGTGGACCTGTGAAGAGCTTTCATGATGATGAATGATGGTGGCATCTTATTAATATGGTACATAAATATAATGGACGTTATGGGTAGAGACCTAAGCTTTATTTAGGTATAGGTAGGGATATAGAATGTTGATCGATATATTTTGTAACACTATTATTAGTTCCGTGGACATTCACTTCTGATAACAGCCAACCAAAATGGCGCATATCAAATCACCTCATTATATCACGTTGTATAGCCAGACCATATATAGAGGTCAGTGAAATGCTTGGATAAAAACACGAATGGCTTCAACATTTAAAACCGAATAGAATTTATTTACTACATGAATAATTAGCCCTTGGTAGAATATCATATCTGCAGTTTGTAAATTTACCATGATGATCGATTTCTACCATCTTTGGTTTGCACAATTACTGTTATCGGATAGATTAAATTGTCTCATCCTAGGGCACTGGATGCGTATGCACTTGCATGTGCCTGGTGTCATGGGGTGCCAAAATAAAAAAAATAATTGTTATGAAAATTGTACGTGTAATGATTTAAGACCAACATAGGTTAAGCTAATTTACTAACATATTATGGATAACTAACATATTGTGGGTCTGAAATAAATTTATTATTATATTATTATACATAATATGTAATTACAATAAAACTTTTACAACTATTTTATCGTACAATTAAGTATACTAAATACTTAAAAAATGATTTCAACAAAACAAGTATTTACATAAAACTATTTGCGTAAACAGCATTAAAAACTTTAAAATTCAATCATCTACCACGTGCTAGCCCCGCCTGCGTATTACACCGTCGGTGACTCGCGATTTTAGGTAATTATTTCACGTAGGTAGCAAAAGTGATAGAGGCCTGCCTATACTATAAATAAAAATAAGATTAGGCTACTAGCTTGTCAGCAAGATAAGGAGGTATTTTATTTTTTAATACCCCGAATAGGAGAGTTGCCATGTGCAGTTTTCGGCGATTTTCCATTTTTAACATTTTGACATTGCGTGCGGGGCGGTATTGTAAAACTAAATCTTGCACATGCATTTTGAACACGTTGCACTAGACGTCGCGACCGCGCCAAAAGTATCGGGCCATATACAATGTCCATATAATTAAATTTCGAAAGGACAAGTGTGTCACACAATTTTACCCGAATATCAGAATTTAAAAACTCCCTTATTTGATAAAGAACCTTAAGTCTATAAAATCAGTTTCTGCTAGTACTTAGTATGTGGTTCTCAAACTGTAGTTTGTCATCCATTAGTAAGCCCAGATTGCGAATCTCATTTACACGTTCTACGATTTCCCCTCGAATTTGGATGCATGCCCCTCTTTCTGATAAATTTTTTATTTGATTTTTAGAACCCATTATTGGTAGTTTAGATTTAGTTCCGTTTAGTACAAGGCAGTTTGAGTCGCACCACGCGGCTATACTTTCGAGGTCTTCAAGTACTACATCAGCGACAGAATCCGCAACAACATTTGGATTGTTCGGCGAGATGCAAAGAAAGACCGCATCCTATTGCAATCGGCTGACCTAAACACGGCGGCAGCCTGCAGAATGCAACGGCGATTTCAGCGTGAGTATCACCACACTCTGGACGAAACCATAGTCCGAGGAGCCTAAAGGGGCGTCGACGGAAATCTGATATCTGTCCCGGTGAGAGGTCAGCAGAAGGTCCAACAGGGAAAGTGCATAATCCTCCACATCTGGAATCCGCGTAGGCGAAGTAACCAGTTGTGCAGACCATATGCCAAGGCAAATTCATGAACAGATCTCATTTCATGATCGGTTAAACGTGAACCGAGCCATTCGGCGTGATGGGCGTTAAAATTGCCGAGGATCACTATCTCTGCGGAGGGTATCTGCTATAGCAACGAATCTGTAACCATTTGGACGTGGTCGAAGAGTCGGTCTGTTTCGGCATTACCGCTATGGGACCTATAGAGGCACCCGTAGATGCGCGGATGTTCGTCTCTGTTTATCTTAAGACCTATTAAGTGGGAGACACTATTGAGCCTCCTCCAGCGATTCTGTCGTAAGAACTATATCATCGCCAAATCAAGGAGTAGGGGAGGGGGTGATGTACTCGCCATTAATGTTAATACCGTATCTTTTCCAGGCCAGTAGTTTGGAAACTGCTTCAAATGCAGCGGTGAAGAGTTTCGGAACACTTCAGCACTTCGTGATACCGGCATTCAACTTGGCACCGCTTACGGGACTGCAGCACCGCCCAAATTTTGACGGAATCAAATGTTTTCTCATAAACCACATACGCCAGGCAAAGTGGCTGATTGTACTCTTTGGTATTATGTACAATTTGCTCAAAGGTATATATGTGGTCTTTGGTGCTAAAGCCTTTTCGGG
Source organism: Parnassius smintheus behrii (assembly GCA_036936625.1). Taxonomy (NCBI): domain Eukaryota; kingdom Metazoa; phylum Arthropoda; class Insecta; order Lepidoptera; family Papilionidae; genus Parnassius; species Parnassius smintheus. The sequence goes on along the minus strand of JAUPFT010000021.1, from coordinate 9,489,203 downwards.
TACTGGCTTAATCAGGAGGCTGGAAGTCGTCGAGTCTGCGTGTGAGACGATTCGTAATGACTCTAGAAAACAGCACGTCGACGCAGCTTAGAAGGGAAATCGGTCTGTATTTTTTCAAGAGAGCATTGTCTCCGAAAAAAATGCTTTACGTGAGTTACATAGTTAGAATTTGTTTTATACAATAATGTTGACAAACGAGCACACAGTCTACTTGATTGTAAGTGTACGCTGTGGCCCATAGACATCAATATTTATCCTTCGCATTTAAACGCAGATGCATTGACATCCTAAGGATTAAGATGGAATGCTTCGTTTCCGGTAATAAAGGAGTCTCCGAATCTCTACACTCACCATACAAAACATAGCAGTATTATACTGCTATTTTACGCTGGTATTCTGTGGGAGTCTTGTACTGACCCAGTCGAGTAGACCCCTTCGTGCTGCAACTGTAATATAGCTGCAGCGTGGCTCTACCACGTAACTATTGCAAATATCCCCCTATTTTGCTATATGGGCATAATTTATGGGGCAGATCGATGGCCAAAGTCCATTGCTAAACAATGGACTTTGGCTGTAACGGTAGCGGTAACTATAAGCTCGTTAATATTGATAAACATATTTATAAAATATATCTAGTTCCGCACAAGCATTGGCGTTAAATTTTTTATAAAATACGCAAAGCGACATTATTTCGAGCAGTTTTACAACGGAATAAGATATTGTTCGAAGTTTCTGAAAATTTATGTCCAATTTCCTGCACTGTTTCTCCGTATTGTCATTTTATAAATTTGGTTTGACTATTTCAAATGGAAATACTGTGATGTCTTATGGGTAGCGTATTTAATTAATTAATTTACTTTAGTCCATTAAGGTTCGTAATTAAGGTTGCAATAAACGAAGACACGTGTCGTGTAAACGGGGATATATTTGCGACTAATTTTTAAACGTAGCGGACGCAGCCACCACACCTATAACTATTATACATATTACACATACGTATAGCTTTTATACTTAAATAAGTATGGATATGATGTAGGACACCGGACGCGCGATCTAAAGAGCCAGTATATTATATATACCTATATTGTGTCCCTACATCATTCCCCTCCTTACACAAAGATTTAGAACACTTAACTTACACTAGGTTACTACTCGCACTTGTATACACACTATGCGAAACTGGCAGGCGTAGGTGCGGCTTGGTTGGGAACCGCCTGCACCCTCACCATGGTTGGATTGCTTACGCTCTGCTTCATTACCCAGCCTCTCACGACATATTTGCAACGGTGCCATAGTAGGTACCCCACTACGAGGACGAACACTATCACCACCATAATTATGAACTTTGATCCATTGCAAAATGTATGCTATGCAACTCACAACTATGTAGAGTAAGTATAGGTGCATATTAAGGTATAAATATTTGCTAAATATTATTACAGCTTATTATAGCACATATAGTTTACTCTTTATACTTCTACAATAAAGCTTAAAATATAACATTGGAGTTTTTCTAATTACTATATTTGATTACCTAGAGATTACCTTAATCACAACAACTAATAAAAGAAACAATTCACAATTGAGTAAATTAAACTGATATGTTGTTACACTTATTAATTATGTAGGTCAAAAATCGAACCTAAGACAATCGCAATTATAACCACTAATCTTAAGTAACGATGACACGTTCTACTTGGAATAGAATAGATTACAATGCAAAACGTACGTATTGATAACGCGGCCACTTCGCGTTGTTTTTGAAATTAAAACTTTACTAGAAGTGTCTGCGTTATTTGTGCTAACAAAACTATCGTTACGACTATCATCACTAAAATTAATGTTACTGCTTAAATTGTTTTCGTTCAGAATGTGCGCAGATTTTAACCTATCCATAGAAATAGTACTTTCTTTTTCTCCTATTTTTATGACATAAGTTTTCCCTCTCCTGCTTATGACGCTATAAGGGTCATCATAAGGGGGTTGAACAGATTTTCGCATTAAATCATTCCGAACAAACACATATTTACAATTATCTAAACTGCTAGGAATAAATACCGAACGCGAATTACGGTGGCACGGTGGTC